>JAQGCC010003445.1:0-15385 GCA_034698905.1 Xestoiulus laeticollis
GATCGCCAAGGTAGGTTTGAACGCGATTTTTTCTTTGTATTTTCTATTTTCACGTGGTGAGAAACCCAGCTTGAGATATCGTCTTGTAAAACAGTTTTTGTTTTACATTTTCGCGCAGTGTGAACGCATCTTTAGAAATTTAAATTTATTTAACAATTTTTTTCTGGTTATCCGTGTAATAGAATCGCTAGGGAATCGGCATCAAAATAACCTGCAAAAAACGTGATCCCGTTAAGCAGAATCAACTGTTTTGTTAAAAATGATAAATTTAAAAATACTTGATATGTAATCTTTGTCAGTTGCTAAATGAAGTACTTTTATGAGTCCAAAACGCCTTAGAAAATAGTTTCTATAATTACATAATATAAAAAATACATAAAATTCAATTAATTAAGTTTCGATCATATTTAAACTTATTTTAAATATATAAACTTATTGTGAACAAATTTTGGGAAAAAAATCCTGTTGAGGCTTAAATTGACTATAATATAAAAAATTGAGATCATCACAATGAAATATAAGATAATATTAAGAATTGTCAAATATAAACAGTTAAAACTAAAAAGTTTACTTCTGACATCTAGACGACCATATTAAAAGTCACAATTATTATTTTGAATATGGCAGCCATTTAACAGTCAAACCGATTTTCCCAATGATATTTTTAATAATCTAAATAAAATTATCAAGACAATTTCTCTTCTTTTCATTTTTTTTTTAAAAATTAAAAAACATTAAAAATGTGACATATAGACGCCCATATTGGGAGTCACACTACAGTACATGCATTCTCCTGGACAATTTTTCCAAATATGTTAGCAAATGTTTAAATAAACTCCAAAACACTTTTTTAAGAAGTTTCTTCAAGTTTAAAACACTTTCTGAAACATAGTGTAATAAAAAAGCAATGAAATAAGCCCCATTCAATTCGATTCTGCCATATTGGTAGTCCCATTTATCCATTTCATCTATTTTTATATCATATAGAGGTTTACATTTGAAATTGTATTTCCAAGGCCAGTTGTTAATACTGAAAAGCCGATGTAATATGTGCAAATGGATGCAATTTTGTAGCGAATACATCTTTGTTTTTGTGCCATTTACCTCTAATGCCCACTTCTGATACGTGTTAGCAACTGAACAAAGATGCAAACTACAAATTTTATATATTAAATGCAGTGAATATTTAATTCTTTAATAGAGTTTGGTTCCACGTCGAAAGATTTCGTGTTTCCGTAAACGACTGTTTCGTCGCGCATATACGAATAATGGAGTGACAAATGGAGCTGCATTTGTTCATTATATTCGTTATATGTATTTTGGGAGAGTGTGTTTGAAAGAAGAGGGGAAAAATATTTATTCGAGCAAAATGAAGCGAGTCGATCGATGCTTTTCTGCCAATGTTTTGAATTAAGTTCTGGCCTAAAGCAGATACTCCTGAAGAGAAAACAACCTGGATTTTATTGCCAAATTTAAATAACTGCTTTTCAGATCTCACAAATAGTGGAATGAAAAGAGAGAGAAATTTGAGATCTTTAGGAATGCCACCTATTCAAAAACATGCTCCGAAAGATGTGAAACTAACAAAGTTAGGCAAGGAAACTGTGGAATGGTTTCATATGGATTTTTATGGGTTTTATATTTCATGTATTGACCAAATTAAGCTTTTCAGTGGTTTTCTTGTAGCGCGTGCCATTCACGAGGCCGTCGCTCTTTGCCATGTTTTACTTAGGTCCTATGCACACGGGTCAGTGCGTCAAGTGCAAAGTAAGCGTTGCAAGCTCCGGTACTCCGCACACGGGACGGTGTTTTGATATTTTGTTTATATTTGCATCAGGTGAAAAGTAAGCGACACAAGCTCCTTTCCTCTGCCCACGGGTTAGTATCACAATATTTTGTCGATATGTGCGTCGGATGCAAAGTAAGCGACACAAGCTCCTGTCCTCTGCCAACTGGTTGGTGTTGCAATGTTTCGTCGATATGTGCGTTGGGTGTAAAGTAAGCAACGCAAGCTCCAGTACTCCGCACACGGAACAGTGTTTTGATGTTTTGTTTATATTTGCATCGGGTGAAAAGTAACGAACACAAGCTCCTGTCCTCTGCCCACGGGTTGGTGTCACAATATTTTGTCGATATATGCGTCGGGTGCAAAGTTAGCTACACAAGCGCCTGTCCTCTGCCCATGTGTTTGTGTCGCAATATTTTGTCGATATGTGCGTCGGATACAAAGTAAGCGAATCAATTAAGCTCCTGTCCTCTTCCCACAGGGTTGGTGTAGCAATATTTTGTTGATATATGCGTCGGGTACCAAGTAAGCAACACAAGCTCCTATCCTCTGCGTATGGGTTAGTGTCACAATATTTTGTTGATATGTGCATCAGGTGCAAAGTAAACGATGCAAGCTCCTGTCCTCTGCCAATGGGTTGGTGTCGCAATATTTTGTCGATATATGCGTTGGGTGCAAAGTTAGCGACGCAAGCTTCAGTACTTCGCACACGGGTTGGTGTCGCACTGATTTGTCAATACATGCGTCTAGTGCAAAGTAAGCGACGAAAACCTCTCAACCATCTGCAGACGAGTCGGTGTCTTGATGTTTTACCAATATGTGCATCAGGTGCAAAGTAAACGATGTAAGCTCCTGTACTCTGCCCACAAGTTGGTGTCACGATATTTTGTCTATGTATGCGTCGGGTGCAAAGTAAGCGACACAAGCTCTGTTATCCCGCACATGGATCGGTGTCTCGATATTTTACCGATATGTGCAAAGTAAATGATGCAAGATCCTGTCCTCAGCCCACGAGTTGGTGTCGCAATATTTTGTCGATATATGCATTATTTTACATAACCACTGGGTTATTATGTTGTTTTTTGCAGATACCCTTGACAGTATATGAAACTTAATTCGTAAGCTGAAATTTTAATCCTTATTAATTTGACGCTGTAATTAATTTTTTATATTTTTGTAATATTTTATATCTCAAGATATGAAATATGCAAATTAGTTTTTGTCATTTGCAAAAAAACAACATATAATATTTAGGCTAAAACCCTCTGGCTTTAGATCTTAAAATGAAATTTTAGATTTGCGGGTCGCGTTGATTTAATCAGTTTTGTCTTACGGCTTTTGGAAAAGCAAGAAATAACAAACAAGGTTGGTTTTGAATTTCTATTGGCAGAAACTGAAATTTTATGCCCATCTCATTAGTGCATTGCTCTATTTTTCAATTTAAAATTCAGATAAATTTGTAATGAACTTTGCAAACTAAGATTTGAGTACACATTATTATAATGATGCAAATATGCTTTTCTTTGCTGATGTTTTTATCAATTTATTCAGGAGATGTTTTTGTAGTGAATATAAACCCGAGAACAATCGGGGAAAATTTGTACATGGATTAATGAGAAACACTTGCTTCCTAACATTTTTTTTCATAAATGGTATTTTGTTAGCAGGCAGAAAATTGCATTTCCTTCTTAGATTAGAGATACCTTACTGGGAATTTCCTATTGTGAATATTTTGTGAACTTGGGCTATTATTTGCATAAAGATTGGCTATCTGAAATGGAATCTGGATGTGTGGTTCTGCTAAAGTATCATATGTGCAATACAGCAAAATCTGTAAATAGCATCCGTCTATATAGCGCACTACCTGGAAGTAGCAATACCTTGCAGTCGGCATAAATAGCACTCTCTCTAAGTAACACATCTTATAGTTTTGTCTCAATGGGATGCGCTGTTCACAGGTTTCAATCTATTTTCGGATTTTAATTTGATACTTTTGCAGCAAAACCTGTGAATAGCGAATCTCTATTAAGCGATGACAATAGAAGTATTGCGATAACTAACAGTCAATGCGGATTAATTTTATACTACAAAATTACCTTGAAATAGCGCAAACCCTGTGAAACGCAATATTCGCTGTGTTATATGCAGATTCATGATTTTACCTGTTAATAGTGATAACCAAAGCACACAATGAAATTTGATTCACTGGGAAATCCCCTATTTGTAGCATACAGCTGATTCAACAGCATGAGGGGTGCAAAGGTCAAGGGAAAGAGCATAAGTGCATGGTAAACCTTTAATGCATATTTACCATTTAGAAAAAAAGCCATTCAAAAATTATGTCCTCAGTAAGGAGTATAGATATCACTTTAGCGGAACCTGCAAATAGCACAACTGTTGATCACAATTATGGTTTGTGCTGTATTTTGTTGCACTAAGGGTAAAAACTTAGTGCTATAGTGCTATCAGCGATTAAAGCATCGCTTCATTCTAGAATGAATTTGGGATGATTCTGGAATGATTCTGGAATCAATGATTGCAATCGAACAACTTATTTTCGATACAATTTAGAACTCATTAATATCAAGAATGATTCTAGAAAAGAAAAACTCGTTTGTTTCCTGAATTCATGCTAGAATCATATGATGCTCCATTCTTTGATGCGCTGCTATAATACTACACTGTAGTAAGTGCGGATGTATCACGAATCGCAGGTATGTCTTTAGAAATCATTCTAGAATAAAGCGATTCTTTAAACGCTGATAGCACTATGCTTTTACCCTTAGTTATTTTACCTTTAATGGGATTGCATATTACCTTTTTATGATTTTATAAAACTTTTTGAATGTTTTAATACATTTGTATCCATTTGCAAGTAACGCCCTCGTTTGGTTCTTTTAAGCATAAATCCGACACTGTTAATAGCTTATTAATTACGTGAAAATGTTTGCTAAAATTAATGGCTTAATAACATCATTTCCAGCCTTCACCAAAATCATTAAAACTTGTGAAACTGGGATTGTAAACAACCTGTTATTTGGGCTGTCAAAACCGAGCTTGTTGCAGCTGCGCCAAACGCTATTCCTGTCGTATTTATGAATGCCTTAATTTGCGTAATTCGTGGTCTTCTTGCTCGTCTATTCCCTAGGCTTCGTAAGAGAAGTTTTAATTTCGTTACATTAATTGATTTATTTTATCGTTAATATCACTCGGACCCAAATTTCCGAAATGAGTTTGCGAATAGGGCAGAGGACAAACAGAATGCAGAATGTGGTTTTTAAACCAAAATGAACAAATTTGAGAAACATCTTGATTCATTATGAAATGCCCTCTAGCATCTGGTATCGTTATCATGATATTATTCCCAGGGTTTTAACACAAGCTTAGCAAAAATAAGGTTATAGTTCAGCTAAATTCACATTAGTGTTTGAAACTGGCATGACTAAAACTACAAAATTAAACTGAGACACGGTCGGTGGTAATTTTTCGAAAAGGCAAAATTCCCAAAGTGACGGCTTTATCGAATGAGTTTAAACCGAGGTTCCATGTAGATCCCATTTGCTCTCTGCACATTAAATATTCCTCGAGAGGGGGTGGCAGTGCCCCCTCGTAGGCAAAATTTCCAGGAAGGTGAAGGATTTTTAAAGGAAAGATTATACTGGAGTGTCCTCTTGTGCAGAAATAGGCCATCGTAAAAAATCAACAAACAAACATACAAACAAACAAACTGATATCCCCAGTAAGGGTTAACTCAAGGCATCTCTAACTTAACAAGGGATTGTCATTTCCAGTATTACCAGCCATGTATGCCAAAAACCAGTTGTTTGCTTTTCATGTAATTTAATCCCCCTTATCTTGAGAGGGATCAAATTTCCTAAAGGTTAGCAGACAAGCTGTCTGTGCTTACTGGGTGGGAAAACCAAATATGGACATACAAGTACATGAATGTGGTATGTTAATTTTTCTAATGGATAAATAAAGAGGAGAATTAAGAGGCTTCAAGTGCCATTTTTTTAAAACTTATTATTTAACTTCTTTGAGGTCCTTTTTGACCAACTTTTAAGTCTCTCGTGTCGTCATGTACATGTATTGCAATGATGACACGAGAGCTCCGTAGCATAACCGTTCTGTTGATTACTGTAATTTTTAATGTGAAAAATTCATTCATAACTTGGAATGGTTACGCTACGGAACGCTCGTGTCGTATTGGGTATGGTGATGATGGCCCGAGCGCTCTGTAGCATAACATAGAACGGTTATGCTATTTAGCTCTCGTGTTGTTATTGCAAGACCCATGACGTCACGAGTGCTCCGTAGATTAAAGCTGGCTACAAGACTACATCACATCTCATGAACTCACATGATGCCACGCATTCTCTTGCTATGTGAAAGACATGCAGTTCAAAACAATTCTAAACAACACATTCTACTTTTATTTTAATTTGCCGTGCGCAGGCCTAACATTCCCCTTAATAGAGAGTTAAAGCTGCATGGTCGATTGATCTTACCTTTATGATTATGTGTCATAAACCTGTCATAAACTGTCTTATGTTCTACGCGAACGTAATCGATAGATTCGAATTGCACATAGGCCTGCCTCAAAAATAGTTTACGTTCACATGTATGTAAACCCAGTCTTCTTTACGTTCACATTAACGTTAGCGTGAAAAAAATACACTGAAAAAGACAGTGCTGTCAGATTACGTTCAACGCGAACGCAAGTCAGCGTAAACTGCTTAATGACGCGCAATCGTAAAGGTTAGACCAATCGACAAGTCAACTATATCTCGCTATTATTGAATTTTTAGGCAAATAAAATACCGGTATCATAGATGCTTGTTTCTGGTAAGTTTTTTCATTTCTCATATATTGATACCAACTTCAAGGGAATAAAAATAATAAAACCATGGTTGCGAATAAATCCCGGTTCTCGGATAAACTCTGGGTCGCTGTTACGTTCTTTACGTTCACATTAACGTTAGCGTGAAAAAAATACACTGAAAAAGACAGGGCTGTCAGATTACGTTCAACGCGAACGCAAGTCAGCGTAAGCTGCTTAATGACGCGCAATCGTAAAGGTTAGACCAATCGACAAGTCAACTATATCTCGCTATTATTGAATTTTTAGGCAAATAAAATACCGGTATCATAGATGCTTGTTTCTGGTAAGTTTTTTCATTTCTCATATATTGATACCAACTTCAAGGGAATAAAAATAATAAAACCATGGTTGCGAATAAATCCCGGTTCTCGGATAAACTCTGGGTCGCTGTTACGGCATATATGGCCAAATATATTTTTTTCCACCAGAGTATCTTCCATGCATTGGTGATAATATAAAAAAACCAATTTATTTATTTTATTTATTTAGATTGATTTACGCTCAAGGAGCACAGTCTGGGGTTAATGGTCCCATAGACAATAAGTGGGGAGGAAACAAAACAAATTATGATTAACAGCAAAATAACGCTACACGTCGTCAACAATATCAATATTTACATTCATAAAAAATTTGCATTTTTAGTGCAATATAAGGTCATAAATGTTTCCAGACATGCTGTTTCCAGGCATTGTTTCCAGAAATGCTGTTTCCAGGCATTGTTTCCAGACATACTGTTTTCAGACGGTCTCTAAGATGTCCACCATGAGTATTTCACCCAAAAAAAAAATGTAGTTTATCCTGTAATTATTGTATTTTTGTGGTTGAGAGTGCTTCACAAAGCTCGTCTAAAAATGTGGTTGTAACTCCCAGGCCCATATCTGTAGATAAGTCTGTAAAAATGGGTTAAAATCGGTTGAAACTGGATGCACACAAGGAGTTTAAGTGAAGTAACCAATCGATATAGGATGGATAAGAGGAGAAAGACGATGGCTTCAATCGAGTGTTTTTCCACTGAAAAGCGAGTTTCTGCTCTCATCTACAAATGAGATTTCAATGTTATTTTCAGCTTAGAAACACAAACTCTTCTAATGATTCTGTCTGCATTTTCAACAATTTTAACGGATGGATTTCTCCTGTTTTTTTTTTTTTGCCTTTCTCCTTTCCCCCTTTTTTTTCGAGGGCTCACTTCAAACACAAAAAGAAAAATAACATCATCTTAAAATTAATGATTTTTTTTTGCTTCTACTACTGCCCTCAAATTCAGTGCCAAGAATCTTTATTACGTAGTTCATAAAACGGCAGATGATGAGGTTATACGTGCTGAGAATTAATATCATATCAAACGAGTAGGATGTTACAGAAGTATAAAATACAGTGGGATTCTCTTACAACGATGTGGAATTCTCTTACAACGATGTGGGATTCTAGTACATAGTATATTTCTCTTATAAAGATGCCGGATAACGATTTCGAGGAATTTGTTCGGTTGGTCTGTTATTTTACGCACGGAAGTTTTGTTCGGATACAACGATGTCGGATATAAAGATAATCCGGACATAGTGAATCTATTTTGAAACGAAAAATGGTATTTTATTCACTTATAACGATTTCCTTAAATTTTCTTCCTTACACATAATTTTATTTTTCACAAATCCGGATAAAATTAAGTTGCGATATAACGGTCTGATTTCATCCGTCCCTTGAAGATCGTTATAAGCGAATTCCACTTATATAGCCTTAATAATTCAGTCCATACAAGTCCATATATACATGTACATGTAGCTTTTATAAGTTCAATATGCCTATTTAAAAAATCATCATCAGACTCGGTTAAACAGTCGTTAAAAGTGACTAACGATTAGTTTTATCACCCCTACTTTAATTACCCACTACCAATTTGTCGATTAAGCATAATAGCCTTAGAAATGTACGATTTCTAAACACGTAATCAACATTTCACGAGCCATTAACGTATGATTGGTCGTCTACAAGATTTGTTACATCGTAAACTTTGACTAAATGTTGTTTTATCGGTGATTAAGGCTCACTTATTTGGTGCAACCAACCAAATCCCCAATCGAATTTCTATAAAAAGCAGTATAGCAAAGTTAATAATCAAAACAGGATAGAAAGCAGATTGTAATTTTATTAAATCACAATTATTATTGCTTTCTATCGCTGAACAAAAACTTTTAATACGTATCGAAAGTTTTCGCAAACTGTTTTCAACAAATTCTACATCTTTACGCTTTTCGCAAACACGGAGCTAACAGTATTTGCATATAAACCTCTTTGACCTTTCACCTTTTCATCAAATCTCTTAGTAATAGCGTTGAATCAAAATGCCGAACACGTTTCGGACTACGTTTATCCATGTGATTTTTCTCTACTTAATCCTCTCTGCCCACTCTTAAACTGACAGGCATTAATCTCGATTCATCGCATTATCTGAAAAGCAGAGTATACAGAGGTCAATTAACCTTTGACCTAGTGACCTCTTTTATCTAGAATTTTTAATAAGTAAGCATTTCTAAACAGGCCATTGAAAACACTTGCCCCTGAAAGTAGGCAATCACTACGAACACGTATGTTTTGAGGAAAAAACAACTTTTTCCAATAAATTTAATATAAACATACACCTGTAAGTTTTGTAAAATAGGTTAATTAACCTCTGACCTGACGACTTCTTAAAATATGCAATTTAAATTAATAAACATTTCTTAAATGATTATTTAAAAAAATTGCCCCTTAAAGTAGGCAATCACTGCAAACAATACTGTAATGAGGAAATGCATACTTTCAAAACATTTATATCAGATTTATACAAAGTACATAGAGTAGGCTCTCGATATAACGAACCGAGTAACAAGTCCAGACTTAAATGCATATACCTCTCATGTATTAGACTCTCGGTATAACGAACGTTCTGTATAACGAGCTGCTCGATAAAACGAACAGTAACTGCATGATCCCGACTTGATTTCAATACCTCTCTTGTATTAGCATCTTGGTATAACGAACACTCTGTATAACGAACAGTGACAGGTCCCAATCAATATACCTATGCCTCTCAGTATAACAAACGTTCTGTATAACGAGCTGCTCGATTAAACAAACAATTACGGGTCCCGACTTGATTTCAATACCTCTCTTGTATTAGCATCTTGGTATAACGAACATTCTGTATAACGAACAGGGACTGGTTCCACTCAAAATACCTATACCTCTCAGTATAACGAACGATCTGCTTAGTCTCGACTAAAACGCCTATATTGCTCTAGCTTAATTTTGTATTAGCCTCTCAGGTAACGGACCGCTTGATATAATGAACAGAGTGACTGGTCCCGACTAAAATGCCAAAACCTTTCATGTATTAGCCTCTCGATAAAACGAACCGCTCGATATAATGAACAGTGACTGGTCAAGACTGAAATACCTACACCTCTCAAGTATTAGCCTCTCAGTATAAAAAAACGTTCGGTATAACGAACCGCTCGATATATCGAACGGTTCGGGCGGTCGCTTTATCATCCCACACTGCTAAATGACTCTGTTTATAACGAACGGCAATTCGCTGTCGTAGGGGTCAGAGACAAAGAATATCCCATTGCGCCGAAATATTCCAACTCTTATTTAAGGGGTACTCAAAATACTGCAAAAAACAGCTAGGTGTCATAAAAAGCCATAAAAGACGCCTAGGAGCGAAAAAAATGTGTAAAAACATGCAGACCTCTCTGTATAAACGAACGCTCGATATAGCGAACGAATGGTGTTGGTAACAGATGTTACAAGTGTTGAATCCAGTAACATTTTTAAAAACGGAGAGACTAACCTTTGATAAAGGTGCATGGGTGTGTCTAATTAGTGGAATAAAGCAAGATTAGCCACCATATTTAATAGCTGTTTTCACGAGAGGCTAATAAACGTAAGCCTATTTCTAATTTGCAGTTAATCTTATAGGGAAGAAGTGATTGAGCGCCATCCAATAAAACTGGAAATGAGCGACTATAAAACATATTTATGCACTTGACAAATACTGTTTAATGCATCTTGCGAATCGGTGCTCCCTTTATTAGAAGCGCCACCGATTGGCAAGGATATTGGATTAAGGAGCGTCATAAGGGAAAATCCCAGACCACAACCCCCCCAGATATAACATCCTGGGTGGAAAAAAATATATATGAAATTTTCCCGATTTGGCTGCATCCAAAATTGGCCACATATACCTAGATATGGCTTATATCTGGCGATATTTGGGTAGATAAGTCATATATGGCATATCTGGGTATATGTGGCCTATTTCTGATGCAACCATATCTGGAAATTTTAATATATGGCCATATATATTTTTTCCACCCGCCTTTGTTGCTCAATAGATTTTAAAAATAATACTAATACAATTTTTATAAGTGTTATCATATTGTCTTAGACCTTTTCAGACGAACTGATCAGTCTCACTCTTAGAAGACGACACTTGACGAAAGTATCTTAAGACATTTTACAATAGTGTCTTAAGCAACAAAAGTATCTTAAGACAGTCGAAGTATCTTAAAAAGCTGGAAAAAGTATCTTAAGACATTTGACACTAGTTTCTTACTCGAAAAGTATCTTAAGACATTTTACAATAGTGTCTTAAGCAACAAAAGTATCTTAAGACAGTCGAAGTATCTTAAAAAAGCTCGAAAAAGTATCTTAAGACATTTGACACTAGTTTCTTACTCGAAAAGTATCTTAAGACATTTGATAAAAGTGTCTTACTCGAAAAAGTATCTAAAGACGAGTACATTACCAGATTTGGCAATATATTGAAACAGGTATGGCCATATATGGAGACATGTATGGATCAAATCCATATAAATCATGTATGGAAAATTTTTGATATGGCGATATGTGGATATATACCTAATATGTCTGGCCATACCTAATTAATTTATATATGGACAATTCTATAGGTTAGGCGATATATGGAGGCAGGTATGGCCATATCCAAATAATTTATATATGGGTATTTTCGAATATAGTCATGATACATGGATCTATGTAAACCATATATACGACATACATGTATATGGCTATATATAATTTTTTCACCCAGGATCCAACGAAGAATTTTCAACTTCTCTGACTTTTCCAGTTTTCAAATCAATTTTCCCTGACCATGCTAGACTAACCTCCCTGAACATGTTAGACGCATGATGCTAGATGAGGTTAAACTTGAGTTAAAAAGGGGAATTCCCCATTGCTATCAATGGAAGGCTGACTTTTGTGATAACTAATAACTGGCTATGTGAAAGCAAATCTAATATTTGTATTGAATTTTCTTGACTTTTACCGAATCAATTTTTGTAATTAGTCTCATATTATAATTAGTATACAATTTTTTTGACTATTACAAGTTGATATAATTTTCCTTGCTATTCCGAGTCTATAAATAGGGGTACTCAAGTTCATCATCGTACATCTAAGATTTCGTATTATTTCGTAAACAGGCTCGTGCGTATAATCACGTGCGTTCTAAAATATTTTTTTCGAACTCACGTTCGCTTTTTAGAACGCGCGTGATAGATTTTTAGAATGTGCGCGATAGATTTTTGGAACGCACGTGATAGATTTTTAGAAATAAAAATCGTTTTTTGGAACGCATAGAATTTTAGAATTAAAAATCGATTTATAGAACAAACGTGATAGAATTTTAGAACTACTAATCGATTTATAGAACACACGTGATAGATTTTGAGAACGCACGAGCCTGTTTACGAAATAATACGAAATCTCAAATGTACACGAACTTGAGTACCCCTATTGTTCCCTAACCATTCCAAGTCTATAAAATTTCTCTGTCTAATCCAAATTTATGCAGTTTCTGAAATTCTAGGGCAATTTAATTACAAATCTGCAGAGCAAATATCTTTGAAGAATCTAAATTAATTTCAAGTTAAAAAACTGGACATTGAATTTGAATTCTAGGGAATTTCAAAATGAAAATCTCTGAAAAATCTCAGTTTAAAATTTAAAAACCATAATCCTTAAAATTTTATTTATTAATCCTTATAACTGCTATATTTACTTATCATTTTGCAACTTTTGTGCTTTTATAAACAGTTTAAAATCATATTTCAATATTAAAACGATGTCCCAAATAAGTCAAAAAATGTCTTTCAAAATTTTTAGTTTTCATTTCTAGTCAATTAAAAATGGTTATAAAATTAAGTATAAAAAGTTGTTAGACTGTGCTATTTTGTAAACAGAAAATTTGCAGATATTATCTTTAAATAGTACATTTCCTGACATAAAAATTAAGCTCCAGATGTTTTCGAAATCTCGTAAAATATAGCAAAACTGCATTTTACATGGTAGTAAAAGAGCAAATAAATTGTCGAAATATGTCATAAAATTTCCAGGATATTTTAATTGTAGTCGTGAAATCTGCTTCAACTGATCTTTTATAGCTTAATTAAAAATTTATAGTTGTGAAGATCCGAGCTGAATTTGAATAAATTGGCAATTCGGTTAAAGATGGTAAAAATAAGCTTTGCTGACTATTGCACAAAAAATATATATAAAAAATAGGTTCTTATAGCTAAATAATGATATGCACTTCACTCTCCTTTTTTTACATTTGCACTACTTGATAACATTCTCCTAAATATCATCTCGCTGAATTTTCAGCAGAAAAAAAATGCACATTCTCTCAAACCGGAAGTTGGAAAATTTGGTTTTTGTTTTAAATTCTAATTAACTCATTACACTACAGTCAGCAATCAAATGTCATGTGGTAGTTGGGGTTCCTTTAATCCCTTGATTATACTCAGCCGAAGATTTCAAATAAGCGCGTTGGCTTGCCTTATTTGCCAGCAGGTGGCGTTACTAGGATGTTAACAATACACAAAAAGCATGTACAGTGGCGCCATCCGGCGAGAACGTTAGCAACATCCAAACATGCGAACAAACGAACAAACAAACATAGACAACCATTCATTGTCATAAGTGGACATATTTGATTATACATTGTCATACATGTAAATTGTCACTTATAGTCATATACATGTCTATTTACATAGACATATTTTTACATATAGTCATATATTGTCACATATAGTCATATAGTCATATACAATATTTTCGCTTATAGTCATATATTTTCACATATAGTCATATATTACCACATATATAGTAATAAATTGTCATATATAGTCATATAGTTTCACATATAGTCATATAGTTTCTCATATAGTCATATAGTTTCACATATAGTCATATATTTTCACATTTAGTCATATATTTTCACATATAGTCATATATTGTCATATATTTTCACATAGTCATATATTTTCACATAGTCAAATATTTTCATATAGTCATATATTGTCACATATAATCATATATTTTCACATTTAGTCATATATTGTCCCATATAGTCATATATTGTACCATATAGTCATATATTGTCACATATAGTCATATACTGTCACCTATATAGTCATATATAATGTATGTGTTGAATTTTTGTGATGCCCATGTTTGAAAATCCAACTTTGTTTCACATCTGATTTTTCCAAGATTGGGAGTTTTCCCAAATTCCAATTAAAACCACTGTCTAATTAAGTGATTTTTAGGAAACGTGGACCATTTTGACATGTTTCACTCGGTGTTTATCTCCGCTTTTTTCATCGTTATTGTTGTTTTTTTTCTCCCCCTTTTTTCGACTCAATCTGTGAAATGGATTTTGTACTAGGCCTACATTTCCCTCTCTATGAAATTGGTTTGAGATCGAAAGCAATGTCCCATTTTCTCCATTTTTCTTCTTCATCTTCTGCCTCCATATCATATTTAATCTCGAGAGGATAGAAAGTAATTTGCTGTCTTGTCTATCACGAAAGAGTAGCCAGTAATTAAGGATTGGGGGTGGTGTTTTGGGAAGGGGGTAATCTTCACCTTTAATCCCCCTTTTCCCTTTGGCCAATGTTTTTGAATTTTTTACCCTCCCAGGATCCTTTTTTTTTGTTCATTATATTCGTTGGGGGTGATTATGATTTCATTATCTGGATAATTCTAACCCATATATTTCATATAAAAATATAAGAGAACACGTCTAGGATGAAAAAAAAAAAGACTGAGGTATATCCCAGCTATTAAGATTAGATTTGAAAAGTATATATATGTTTAGGGTTTAGCTTGGGGAAGCTATAAAACTTTGATCATTTCAAATTTTATGACCCCATTTTTGATATTGCAGCTAAACAAAAACATGATACGTGAGTGGATTTGCAGAATATTTTTGACTTAACACGATTATCACAAAAGTGATATTACATTTTCTCAACTGATCATAAAAACAAAACTAAAAAAAAGAAATTATGTATTTGTGTAGAACATTCTAAAACATTTTTATATAAGTGTATTCGTACAGTTTTACGATGGAAAATGCCATAAATGGACATGTTAAAAGTAGGACATAAATAGAACATGTGCAGATGCACTGTATAGGGACATGTAGTCGTATAGTTGCATTGGATTCATGTACCTACATGTACAAGTATACAGTTCGATTGTACATGTTTCTGTACATGTATGTGTGCAGTTCGATTGTACATATTTCTGTACATGTACATGTATGTGTTCAGTTCGATTGTGCATGATTGTACATGTTTCTGTACATGTGCGTGTACAGTTCGATTGTACATGTTTCTGCACATGTATGTGTACAGGTCGATTGT
>JAQGCC010003446.1:0-15384 GCA_034698905.1 Xestoiulus laeticollis
GCATGTAAAGTAATGAAAACATTTTTTTAGCTAAATGATCGAAGATCGAATGCTTTGGAGTTTTAAATAACGAACATTAAAGTATACTATACAGTAAACTTGCATGTCTAAAATAATTAATACATGTACTCTTGGAACCAGGGAAAAATATAGGGAATTTCCCCTTTTTTAATTATTCAGTAGTCAATAGCTATTGGTCGACACTATTTACACAGCTGAAAAATAGGGAATACATCTGTCTGTATAGATGAGTCAACAGATATTGGGTATCACAAGCAAAATTTAATTGTCCTACATGTTTTACCATGTTTGATATTTTTTGAAGTTCCATTGTTGATATTCCCTTAAAAATCATTGGGACCAATAAAAATTATTAAATATTACTTTATGGAGGTTTTAGAGAGGATATTATTTTACACAGGTTTTACTGTAGCTGCATTTAACCAGAAATACTTATTAAAAAACAAATTCTTTATAAATCTGATCATTTTTTTAAATAATAAATTCTGCGATCATTTTCAGAAAATGTTCCACTTTACCTATAAATTTAATGAGACGTACACGGCTAATCACATGGAAGAATTAATTTAAAACCACCACATCCAAAAGTAGGCATCTCTTCATTAGCACCATATATACATGTACATGCGGTATTCAACGCGAATACAATAGTTGCAGGTTGGCAAATTTATATCCTCTTATAGTGACATAAATCTACGTACAATTTGAAGCTGCGATCCTTTGATCCTATGACCAGGATCCAGCAATTAGTAGTACCATGTCCACGAATAATTAAAACGTGGACAGCATTAAAATAGCTCCATCTCGATTACACGGCCCCTTGTTGGCATGGTAATGGTCAAGCTTGGTTAACTTTTAATCCTTGTCAGTATTTTCAACATTGTGTTTTCGTGTAATTAGCGAGCATATCATGAATATAGACCAATAAACACTTCAAATTTCCTGTTTTCACTGAGATTTCATAGCACCATCAACGGGATGTTTGTTTGGACACAAATTACACTCTTGACAGATAGGTTACTTGAATTGCATCAACGTTAAGCTAATGCATTTCAAGTAAACTCTTATTTTACGCGTTATTTATGTACAAATTATAATGTACTTAAGATATTGATTTGTTTTTGGAAACATATTTTGTATCCCACATAAGAGCTTATTAATAAAGTTGACACATTGGCGTGATGTTAATCAGCAGTCTCGGGTGACTTTACACGAGCTGATACAATTTGATACAAATTAAGACAATTATAATTATGAAAGAAATTATATTATTTTTAGAATTACGTACATGCATTTTATAAATAAATATATACTTCATTCACTAATCCTGCAGACAAAAATATTCAATATACGTTTTTTAATGAGTTTTGACTGGTGAATACGAAAATATAATCAGAATTTTAAAATCAGGTGCAATTAAATTTATTAAGTGGATTATATTAATTGTAGCCAATATGACAGAATAACTAAAGCAACTTCAACTGCGAATCATTCTACAAAACTATAGTTCAGTAAAATCTGGTAAAGTGACCACCTTTGCGTAGTGACCAATTATCATAAATTGATTTTATTGCATACATTCAACCTATACCTGTTTTCCCTTGATAAAAATTCTCGGTATAGTGACGACCTGTATACAGTAACCGAATTTGGTAAGTTTTTAGGTGGTCACCTTTAGCAGGTTTTACTGTAGATACACATAATTATATATAAAAAAGCCATCTATAGCCCTCAAAAGATTAAATTTCGTATAAAAAGATGGCGTTAACACAAACCAATGCCCCAATCCATTAGGCAATAGAGACCACGATGGAAGCAGACCACAAAACAGCGTTTATCCACTATATATAGCAATGGTGGCCATTTTACAGGTTTGGGCGTATGAAACAGCTTCTTTAGTGGCAATTTGTAGCTCGTATAATTAAATCTTGTTAGTGGGTAAAGTCGACGAGCATGACAATGAATGTGCACTAACGTTGTTTGCAAAAGAGTGACGCGATCGAGCTCTACGTTGAGATTTAATGTGAATTAAGCAGCGTGCAACGTGTAATGGTGATATAAACGTAACGAGATTTAGAAAACGAGCTCGATGCACAATGCTAAGATATTCGCAGATTAATCTTCCGAGGCACACTTGACAAGCCAGTGTGCATCCATAATGAATAACAGCTGAGCAATTTAATTTCGTCTTATCTCTATATTTTCATATATAAGGGGAGAGCCTCATTTGCTTCTTGCCATTGCTATTTTTAGCTTCAAATTAATCAGTCAAATGATAAAAGCAAGTCAGTCTTTGATAAGTATTACATGTACCGTTGCTATTGTACATAAGGCAGCGTGGACGTACAAATTTAGAATGGGGGTGTAAATGTTTCGAGCCCCATCTTCATGCCGGAAGGCGTATGTATTAAAACAAAGGTCCTAAATAACCCTATTCACTCATCACAGAACAATGGTCTCCATTTTTTATTCTCAGATGGCCTTTGTTCGTAGGCTTTCCAGAGCAATCCGAAGTCAAAACCTGCATTACAGCACAAATACAGGGCCAGTTTGATAAATGCAGGATTAAACAAAATTCTATAAGGTTGTCTGTGATTGTCAGAACTAAAAGAAATTGCATATGTTGAAAAAGATTCAAAATACCATATGGTAAAGGAATTGATGAAGCCACACCTACACATAAATTTAAATAAAGTTGCAACTTGAGTCAGTTGAAAAGCTAAGTTTGCGATGATGAATGATGACAAATATTACTTAAAGGATGTTAATAACAACTTTTTTTTTTAAAAAAAGCACAGAAATATTCATTAACTACGAGCATTAAGAGATCACCGTGTTCCACGTCATTTGAAAGATGGGAGACAGTTATAAGACACTGCTCGTTTGTGTTCAAGAGACGATCAAAAGCAATAAATCATGGAGACTAGACGGAAGCATCTAGCTCAAATGATCAATAGTTTGTAAATTTTTCATCAGTAATTGATCGATGAAAAAGCAGCCTCAAACAATCATTGGCTGGGTAACCAGATCACATTCCTATTCCAACGTTGAAAACAAGCAACAGCTCACAGAAAATCATGTATTTTTTTTTTTCCAATTCAGAATGGTTACCAATGGTTTCAAAGAAATGTGCTGATCTTGGAATCCTGTCTTACATTTGATATGTTTGGAATATTAATGTCATGTCCAATGCACAGGCACTCAAAAACCAAGTTTAGGCATGACATCACAAATCTTCCAGTTACATTTTCATTGGTTCACCTAACATTTCATAATTCAGGATTATAATGTTAACGTTTCTATGTTTTCGGAAAGCAAGAAGCCGAGGGCAATATCCCAAAACTGTTTTATTGTGCACATTCAATAATTCACGAATGTGTTCCTTTAGCGAGGCAGTCGTAAAAGGAAGCAGAGCAAAGATTTGGATTCATGATTTGAAATACTGGTTCATAAAACCCATGCATGTCTTGGATAATGACTCAGCGGCAGTCTAGACATGACAGGGTTACGTCGTACAAGGACAATCCGGCCTCCGAATTACACGCAGAATTGAAATGCTACTTAGAGAATGCATTACACCATCATCATCATTTATGATGTCTTTATATAGAATGCGCTGAAGGTGGCTCAAAAGTTGGACAATCAGAAAGCCCTGATGGTCCATGCACAATGTATCTGATCCTCCAAGGATCTAGTGTTTCAAGACCATGTAACGTGTCAAAGGGACTATCAAGGATGTCCCAATGCTCTTTTATTCCTGCCAATAGCAGCACTTTCAAAAATTACTTCATTGTAGTCTTAGGTTCCAGGGTTCTGGGGTATTTCTGGAAAATTGTGTAGCATCCTCTCCAAGCATCTCCACATATTTCTCGACATAATCTCACCGCTCTCGATGTTTCCTCATCGCCATGACAACGTCATGATACGCATTTTGGAAAATTTTTCTAAACGGGAAGCTGGCAGTACGTAATATTCCTGAACACTGATCGAAAATTGGCGGCGACCACGGACGCCGACAACAATTAGAAATAACGACCAACTACACCTGTCAAAATTTTTAAAGTTGTCCCTTTGCGGTTCCGATTTCTAATCAAATTGCTCGATCGCTGGCATCATTTACTCTTAAACAAGAGAGTAGGATCAAAGCCAGAATGATGCGTGTCACCTAAACCCACCGACTTAAATCCAAGCACTTGCAGGATTGGACCGCTGAAAACCTATAGGATCCAGTTACAAGAAAATCAAAATCGATCTGGCTTAATGAGTTTAAACAGACGTTAGTGAAACCTGGGCTCGTATAGCTCGTTGTCTTGTCATTCTAGCCGTATAATCAGGCAATTGTAATGGAAAACCCGACGTTTTATACGAATTTAGAGAAGAGAATATAGCGCAATGGCAATGTGAGAGCTTGGTCCATACGTGCATCAACCAAACTCTCCATCCTCGTTTACACCCAATAATCCTAATTGCTAAAACGGGTAATGAATGCCTTTATCGCCACACGCAATGAAGTTTTAATTCTATAAACAAAGTTACAGTCACTTACCACACTTTTAGGTCCATTGCCTAACGAATCACGCATCTTTTGGATTCCTTCCCGCAGGTGGAGTACATATTGTAGATTGCTCTCTGAAAATAAAGTAATATAATAGGAGGTGAAATAAAGCAACTCGTCATATTAGTCTTAGCTCACAAGTTATAAGATGGGATTTTTCCATTAAATGCTCATATCTCTAACGAGTAGTTATTGCTTGCAAACACGCATCTTTCTAACACTTGAACATGCATGTAAGATGTAAAAACATGTTGTAGTATGCGCTGATGAGCAATGTGCAGGAATGTTACATGAAAATATTTGAGAAAATGTATCATTTCTGAAATGTTTAACATGCCTTGCTTTTCCAAGCAGCTGTATCTAAAAGCCAGTTTGGACACCTGTTGGAACCTTGTTGTGAATCTTTTGTAAACAATGTTTTTAGTCTTATATACTCTTAAGATAATCCGCTTTTAAAAGGTGTCTTACTACTAGAATAAGGTCTATCAATTATGGATTCAGTTTGAAATGAAATACAGTAAAACATGAAGAAAAAAATCTGTATAGTGACCACCTCTGCAAAGTGACCGCTTTTCAAAAACTGGAGGTACCAAACTTACAGGGAATTTCGCTCTAAATTGTGTGAAATCAATCCTAAAATTTCAAGTTTTATGAAAAACCGGAAGTCCAATATTTTTTTTCTTCCACAATGCACCTTGTAAAGTGATCATGTTTAATCTGCATTAGCAAGAATTTCAAGACAATTAAAAGGGGAAATCCCATAAAGCAGAAATTTAAGGGGAAAAGGGGAAATCACCTAAAGGAAGGTGACATACGAGTCCTCTCACTTCCTGTTTTAGCTCTAACATTTTTCCTACCACCCAGCCAATCACATTAAAGCAAATAGCCCATGTGAATCTTATACAGTGCACGATTAACCCTGTCGTTCATTTCATTATTTAAATTACTGCAAATTTTTGTAAAATATTTCTAAAAACGGCACCAGTTTGATTAAAAATAGTGTACAGTGTAGTGTTATTGTGACGTGTTACTCACTTGATGATGCAATGGAGTTTTCTCCAAATGTTGCAAAAAAGAGCTTGTTGCCTTATATATTGTTAATAAATTCGTGTTGTTTACGAATTCCATCTCCTTTATTAGAATTGCAGCAGCATAATTATAACGAACATAGAAAAAAAACTTTCGGATATAGAAAAGGTAGAGAAAGCACAGGGTTTTAAAAATAGCAACGAGAGTCGAGTGCAGGCCCTACAGTCAGATTCACGTTGGCATGACATCGCAGTGACGTCCGACGGAACAATATCGAGCGATTTTCAATAAAAAGAGGAAGGAGCATTAAAGCTAAAACTTTACAAAAGCATAAATGCTCCATTACATCTTATCCTCCAAATTACGGATACATCGCTGTCATTTAAAGCTATCCAGCCAAAGAACGAACATGACATTCACTGGGTCCATCGTATACATAAAGCTAGATAAAACAAACTATACGATGAACGAGCACTCGAGCAGTATGGTGTATTGCTTACAATAGAGGTCAAGCCTTCGAAATTTTTAGGGCAATGGTTACAATAAACAATGTACAGGTTTTAGGAATGGCATCTGCAACTATGACATACTTGCCTATATTTTCCTTGAAATCTGCGCATCATTTGATTTCAGTTAGCTTTAATCAATTTCAAAACCTAAATTTCCAAAAACAAAATACAGACGTTGATAACAACAATATACAACCAAATTGCAATCATGTAAGGTTCAGGAAGATAGTGGAAATGGTTAAAATTATGTTTATTGAAAATACAATCTTCGTAACCATAGAAACATGTACACCAATATATTTTAATGTTAAACAATATAATCAAATATGCCCAATTGGTTAATCGATGAGGCCTGATCATGTTTTAAACTGCATTATAAATATTCTACTAATCAAATTTACCATTGCATGCAAATAACATGCTCATTTATTCGTTTAAATTGAATAGAAACATTAAAATCCAATCTTGTTCATGACACTACAATGGCAGGGTTATACATGAACAAATTTACTACAGTTTAAATTAATTTGACAAGTGCTGTCTATTTCAAGATCAATTATAAAAATCTAATGGCATGCAATTTCTGGCCACTTCGAGAAATACATTAAGTAATGAAACGGTCCTTGTGACATTAAACGATTTTTGTGACCTTAAATGGTCCGAGTTACTTGACGTTGCATACTTGCTTCTAAGACCTTTAGGCCTACTTGAAATTGTGGAATTTTAGAATTGTATTTGAAGTGATATACATGTATTTAGAATGGATATTTCTGAATAAATCTATGCCGATTAGGCTAAAATTTGTGAATTCCCCTCCATAGACAGGTTTGTTTATAGTGACCGATTTCCGAAAAATAACTTGAGGGCATCTCTTAAAATATGGATCTCACGGCACATATAAAGAAGCATAAAACTTGCACATTATGGTGCAGTGTTGATGTATTAGTCACATATTAAGAAATGTTGAAAAACGTATACAATCTTTAAATTCTCATCTAAAGGAGCTGCCAAGCCAGGTTTTTTAATAAAATCTCAAGCTGCGATTGCATCGATCTATATAACGACTACAGCAAACGAAATTTCTTTACCAAAGTACTAAAGAGCTTTTTCAAGAGGCAAGAGGCCCTTTCGTGTCGATGTAAAAGCATATCCTGTTGCAGAAATATTCTATACAAGGGACAAAATAAAATATTTATTTCTTATGAGCAATTTAAGCACTCTGAACGCAACAATGTTCCCAGTAATGGTATTTGGTGATACCAAAAATAGTTGAAAGCACAATGAAGGTCGCCTATAGGCAGGATACATTCCAATATAGTTTATACATAGGAAGGTTGAAAAAGTCGCAATGGTACTTTCATTCGGCATCAACGGAAAAGGCAGTTTACATTTTTTTTCCAATCACTTTAGGCCGTCACAAAGAGATGGCCCTGATTTGTGTTGAAAACATTTCTACAAATGTCTATTGTTCTTACAGTAAAACAGCTTTAACACAAAGTAAACAGTAATGTCAAGTCCTAGATTATTAATATAACAACTCTCAAAGGGATTTAAGGATGATTGCATTCAAACGTGCACAACTTGAATATATCTAGTATCCGATCTATAATGCATCCAGCCATTTGACTCTTAACATTTGTTGGTTTATATAAATCTATTTACGGTAATTGCTTGAATAAAGTTTGTACCAAAATTATTCTTAAGATTGAATCGTATAAGAAATTGGCTGTTGTAAGCAAGAAAAACGATCTTAAACAGTATAATACAAGTTTTAAACCCACCAGCAAGGGTTGACATGAGAGTAGTCATAAAAATTGTATAACTTGATGTGTAGCATAAGTCTACGGACTTTAAAATCATAGAACCTGCATTATAGTGGCCATGGAAGGATTAACAGTTTAACAAAAATAGCACAAGCTATCAAAAGTGTTAAATTGCCATTGTTTAATATTAATAACAAGCAATCTTCTTCTATCTCTTAGCATCCATTGATTTCTGCATGATTTTTCAGCATTTGCAAAGATCGTTTTGGTTAACAATTCGTGGGCTGCATTTAAATCGTCTAAATCGTCAAAAGTTATACTCATTACACAATGACGTCAACTTTTGAGCCCTTGCAACCTTGTTCATGCATCAAAAGCATAATTCGAGCATACCGTGCGGTCATCAGTCAGCCGCAATGAGGATGCAAACGCATATATAAGAGGCGTCATGCGTACATCACAATGAGAGAACACCGCAATTTCATAAAAATACTGGTCGATTTGCTACTGAACGCAAATCTGCGAGCGGAAATACAATCCTGAATACGTCCTCATTCAATTTGCATCATGGAATGCGTATAAATTAAAGTGCATGCTCTTCTCGTAAACATAACAGTATAGTAGTTCACCAGTGAACAATATTGATTGAATTTATGGCACAAAAGCCAGAAAGTGGAAAGAGATTGTGCGCTATCTTATCAAGCCACGATGACAATTCCGATCCATTGGGACCACAACTAGCATCATGGACTCGGCGCCATCTATGCCCATTGGATACATTTTGAGGTTAGGTAATATAGGCCCCACATGTGTCAACGCTATTCATACAACGTCATTTATTACATTAAATGTACATGTACTTGCATGAGTATATAGGGTATCTTGTATTCAAATACAGGTATTTTACAACTCCTGACTAATGCTTAATTTTCATACATTCATTCGCTGATGAGAGAAATATTTTTAGCACATAATTGCTGAGAAGAAATCAATTAATTATGCGAATATGGGCTGTCAGATGGTGTTTTGTCCTCTACGATAATCCTTTCAAAAGCAAGTTAAACTACTAGGGCATATACTGCTGATGTCATTGCAGATATTACTTTCTATTCATAAAACGTCAAGGGCAAGTAAAAAACCGCTTAAACTACGACAATCACAAGCACGTACCGCAGATTTCATACCCATGTACATGTACTAAACACGTGATTTGGTTGTGCTGTCAGTTTGGTCCATTTTTACATGACTTTAATTCAATATTTCATGACGTTTCTGGAGCCACAATTACAGTCACTGAAACTTAAAAATTGACGTTTGGACAGTACTTAAAATACAGTTTATCATGTGCTCAACTGTACGTTTACATAAAAATACAAATGGATTTGGAAGTTAATTGTGGATGAAGCTTGTTATTCTTAAATCTTTGCTGACATAATCCCTATAAGGTAAACTTTGAATCATTTGTGAATATTTGTGTTCATGTATCTTATTTCGTTAATTGAAAGCTACAAATTATGAACGCCTACGAAGCTCAATTCAGCTTCATGCAAATACGCATTATTAAATACGACCAGAAAGGTTTCAAATAGGAAAACATCATTTGGATCGATCTATGTTTACTCTAATCTTTATATTCTTTAAGCTAAAACTAATATTTACCTTACCAAATAAAATAACATCGCAGTCATGTACTTGTAAGTCCAAAAGCAAATTTTGTTTCCTTAGTTGTCTTTATTGTTGCTAAATTTCTGAAAGCCTTTGTGTTCACGCCATCAGCAGTATAGAGGATCTGTCATGAACCCAATAAATGATTTAAAGAGTAGCCTTCAGACACTAACGATGTACGAAACCATTGCAAAAAAAAATTCCCATGCATCGATTTCTGCTGTTCTATTTTTTGAATCCTAACATAATAAAAGTTTATATTGCAGAGTTTGTTTGTGTTCACGAAAACGTAAAAAGTACACATGTTTCAGCAGTACGACTGGAGTCTTTTGCATTTCAAAAGAAATTGCATGCATTTGGATACCTTCCTTAAAGATACTATGCAGAGTGGAGATAGCACCACTTGATAAAAGCAATGACGTCATGGCAATGCATGCGGTCGAGCTAAAAGCCTTTTGAGTTCAATACCAGGCGTAGAAGTACAGTAAAATGTATTAGTCGTTTATAAAAGCCAGGGTTTACAGAATGGATAGCAGCCAACAAATATAAATAAAAGTTGAAAACAACATCTGCCAACCATTTCAAATCCACTTTTCTATCTCGGTTGATAACTTGATAACATCCCTTCAACTATCACCAAAGTTAGCACAGAAATGAAATGTATCGACTTTCCCCTGGCTTTTCCAGTTTGTGAAATGACCATGCTAATGGCTCGAATTTTAAAAATATGACAATGGACCTAACAATTACTTGTCTCGTGTTTAAAGAAACATTTTCAGAACATTATTTACACTGGTCAACAAAGGGCCACCTTGATTTTACGTGTATCTTGGTATCACACAACTACACGTAGGCCTATTTTTAACTTTTTATTATTAATTTAGCCAATGTTAGTGCGATTAAATAATTGTGAAATTAGACAAGAAAACATTTTTTTGGTCAATATATAAAGTGTAAAAACAAATGTTAATCTAATATTATATAATAAAATGAGTTTAAAAGGATATTCCCCATTTCTGCAGATGCAGGGCTGGCTGAGTCTGTCATCTCTTGAATATTTTGATAATAATAACTGGCTATGTGGAAACAAATGTTGAATTTCTGACTATATGCGCTCGTATGTATAAGAAAGAATTACTGCCTTTTTCAGAAAGAATCAGTTTCCCCTGAGTTTTCAGAATAAATCAATTTTCCTCGACTATTCCATGTCTATCCAATTTCCCTGATAATCCCAGATTTTCCATGTCATATAAATCAGACACCAGGAACAAAATACCTCAGCAAGACCAAACTCGAATCTCGTTTAGGAATGTTTGTAAAATAAGCTTAAATTGTCCAATTTGGTATAGAAGAGTCCGAATTTAGTATCAAACAGTGCATCGTATTGAAACTGCAAACACGTTAAAATATTTAAACTTAAAAGACACAAAAAAAACGAACCAAAGACAATGAGAAACTTCGTTGTCAAGAATCTGGAAATGAGAATGTCAGTGCCGAGAGATAATAACATCTTACCTAATACTTTCTTATGTTGTTGTTGTGGAGACTGAGGAGTGATGCTTATTTTTGGAATTTCCGTCTGTTGTTGCAAATTCAATAATGTTTCAGTCTCTTCTGATTGAACCATCAAATGAACTTCTTCCTGAACAACCTTTGGCTGCTCCTCAATATGATTCAATGTCTCGGATTCAACGGGCAAGTAATTTGTTACGATGTCTTCATCACTCTCATCGGATTCAACTGATAATAAAGAAAAAGCAAACAGAGAGAAAACAATGAAAGGAGTTCATCGAGGAATTGAACTATGGTGACGTCTACGACAAGAGATGAGATTAGGCCACTCGATGATTAAAACTGTTCAAATCCATATAAAGTTGCCAAACTGGCTATTACCAGAAATGCCATATAGCCTACGCATGATATAAAACAGTGCATATAATGATTCAAAAAATGATTGTTACCACAAACTCCATTATAGAAATGCCCTTTGATAATTTACATGTTGGATTTGTGTTCACAAAAGGATTAATTTAACACAATGTGCAATTTATCGTCTATTAAAAAGGCAATGTTCATAAATGTAACTTTATGTTGATACTATGCCAATTTAGGCGCACTCAATTACTTAAAAACATGTACACTAATGGAGGTACAGTGGAATTCGCTTAAAACGAAGCGGGATATAGAGATATTCCGAGCAATGTGTTCGGTTGGTTATATTAAGCATAGTAATTTATTTCGGTTACTATACTATACACGTCGGATATAACCATTATCCGGGCATTGTGATCCCATTTTTAAACGAAAAATGATCCTATCATTCTCCTATAACGACTTTCTTATGCAAGTAATGCAATGACAAAATCATTTACAATCTAAAAAAATTTTTTTTTCATCTGAAATCTTATTATAATATATTTTTATTATACTGACGAAACATTGATATTCAAAAAGCAAAAAATGTTCGTATTTTGTATTAAATTCTATATTTCACCGCTGATATTTGTTTAAATTTTGAAATACACTTACATGTACTATAATTTTTAACTATACAAACTTTAAAATTTATCTTTATTGTTGAATAATTGTTTTCTTAGTATTGGTAAACAAGATTAATACTTTTTTTTCCACTTTTACATAAACAGTTTAACTATTTATTTAAAAAAAAGATTTTAAATTTCCCCTTAATTTTCAGCAAATTTATATACCTATACCAAACCGTTTAATTAATTAGTTTTTTTTTTAGAATTTCTTTCAGTCAACATTTAATTTTTACGATTTAAATCAGTTTAAACTTGTACTTTTGTATACATGTTTGTACATGTACATTATTATTGCTATTACATGTAGGTTATAACGATCTCATTTTTTAGGTACCTTGAAGATCGTTAAAAGCGAATTCCACTGAACATGTATCTGACAGTTGGATTTTACCTTCCGATCTCCCAGTGTCAGAATTCTGATAATTATTATTGTGACGAGAATAACGTGCGGTGACATTATTCACAGCTTCCACAAATCCTAATTCACCACCTTCATCAAACATATCGTCATTGAACGACGGACTCTCCAATTCCATTCTAAAAGAAATAAAAATGGGGTTGAAATTTACAGTGATGCTATTCTACACAAACATGTATTACATTGTACATCAGTTTCAACACTACTGGTAGCCCGATAAAACAGCTTCGAAACTTAAATAATTACATGTATGTATGCCTACATTTAGATTATTCTTCATTTGATATCCACAAAAGTTATAATCAGAGCTTACCTTATAATCCTCTCCCTTAAGACCGCCATACTTAAGCCCTTTCTTCTTAAATAAGGCAATAAGAACTACATTTGCTCGTACAAGCACGAACAAGTTATAATTAAACAAAAACTGAAAACAGGATTTAAAATATACTGTACATGTACTATAATTAATCTAGTTTTCTTTAATTAGATGCTAGTAATACATGTAAATCAATTAAAAACACTCGACAAATTAAGTTTATTTCTTCATCATATGCAAATGATTTTTCATAAAGCTATATACAAAAGAGATGTCACATGTAATTTAAAACTTTGGATTAATCAATTGGAACTACTCCAATTAGAACAAGTCCAACATTTAGACCAGGTCATGGAATACATTTCATCCACTTGTATAGAATGTATGCAAATGACTAATGTGGGACTATAAATTTATTATTTCTTGCAGATCGATAGGAATTTTCAGCAAGCGCAGAAAAATAGTTAAACATTTACTTTCCACATTCAAATTTCATTCAATGTTATGTAAAGTAGTTTTTAGCTAAGACTAAATGCATTTTATAGCTGGGTTTTCCAAAGAAAAATAAGCATTCTCAATCCTGTACACAGTAGGCCTAACATCCACTTGTAATTGGAAGAGGAAACTTTTGGTGCATCCTCTTTAGCTTCAGGAACATTGATTCATCTAACTTGGGTTAGTGGCGCAGTCTATGGGCAATTCATTGAAGTTCTGGACAAGCCTATACATAGGCTAAACCCTGGAAACTGCTACCAGGGCAGCGCAGTATAATGTCAACGTATTCTGGGCGGGAAAATAAGAATACTGATGCATGAATTGAAAATCGTTAATCATTTTCTAGGAACAAGAACATGCTCTTAAAAACCTGAGTGACCACGTTAACGTCCAGGATAATTCGTGTCACGTAAGGAACATACCAAGAATCAGTTTTTTTATGAATCACAAATATGCTACATCAAGTACATGTAGTCCATCTTAAATCAAATTACCAATTTACCAATATGGCATTTAATACAATATTTTAAATCATATTGATATGGTACATTATACTTGTAATGTCCAACAGGAAAATCAACTGCTGTACGTGTGTACATCTATCTATCAGTGGCAGTAAAGTGCTTTCTCCACACACACAAAAAAGCTGCCAAAATCTCAGACTCTTTTATGGACGACTCTAAGAACTACTTAAACTGCTTCAATTGTGTCTCGAAAATTTGCACGAAATCGGAGCATCCAACCTGTTGAGTGCCCGAGAAACTTGCCGTAGAAGGATGGCAATTGTGCTGCATCAGACTAAAATGGGACATCACCTGTTGCATCAACAGTTTACTCATTTCACAGTTATAAGGCGCCATCTTCTGCAAATGTAATGCCACCTGCTTGCCAAAAAGTTCCGCTTCCAGATCCGAGTTATCAGTTCGAGGATTCCCCGATTCGGTCATCACGCTTTTGTCGCACATTAGCGTTGCAGACCTACTCACTATGGACATCGATGGCCTGTTCCTGGAGACCATGGATGGCGAAGGATCCCAGATTTCACTCTGATTGGAGTCTGTCGACAAAAAAGACACATTGCCAGTATTCCTAGAAACATTCTGAGGAGACGGTCTCTGGGCTGGATATGCAGCAGTGCATACTGGATAAATAGACACTTCCTCCGTGGACTGATGGACGTTAGACGTTTGGATAACCCCGGGGTCAGACGAAGTTTCTATGTCGTGGAGTACATCGCCATGTGGCAAATCTGGCAATATGCTGTCTTCATTTTCATCTGACTTTGGATCAATATATTCCTCCTATCAATCATTAAGAACAACTATGTAATGACAATTCCAGGTTTTCGAGGTCTGTGGGAACCCTGTCTTAATAAAAAATTTAAATCTCAACCAATGATTCTTACTTTCACTTGCACATCGGCGACAGGAGCACATGGTGATAAGGTTTGTGTTGGAGACGATACGGATAAGTGCACGGCTCTCTCGATCGATTCAAATTCATATCTGAACTTCATGAGATTTTCATCTTTGGTAGCATCCAGAAGAAAAAACAACGGCTTGAAATACTGCCATCGACTAAGATTCGGAAATTCCGCTATCTGTTTTTCCAGAATTATTCTTCGGCACTCCCTCAAGAACACGGTTCGCAGGTTTTTGAAGCGTTTTATTATGATTTCCACTGAAAAGATAGGTGGAATTGTCACTGCATGGTCCACCAAATAAATAAAAAAGAATGCATGCATGCTCCCCCCACAGGGTTGTCGGAATTGATTTTATAGGTCATCGGTTTCCAAAACAGTCTATTCTGCATATATTCAACGGGGGAAAAGCAGAGACAAAGTTGGCAGATCAGTTACTTCGTTATGTGATATTTTTGCTGAAGTGTGAGATTCAAAATGGACCACCGAGTCATGCAGCTTAATGTTTACAATTATTATTTTTTTTTTACAAAAGTCCCGGTCACGAATTATATCTTGTCTTAGACGATAAGGGGATAAACGAGAATAAAAATAGATTTTTGCAATTTAACCAAAAATAAAATGAAATGCATCCTGAATGCTACCTGTTG
>JAQGCC010003447.1:0-15383 GCA_034698905.1 Xestoiulus laeticollis
CTTGCAATGGAATACAACATTCTTGCAATGAATTACAAAATTCTTGCAATGGAAGACAGCATTCTTGCCATGATAGACAATTAATATTCTTGCAATGAAATATATTCTTGCAATACAACATTCTTGACATGAAATATATTCTTGCAATGCAATACAGCATTCATGCCATGATAGACAACATTCTTGCAATGAAATACTGAGTTCTTGCAATGGAATACAACATTCTTGCAATGAATTACAAAATTCTTGCAATGGAAGACAGCATTCTTGCCATGATAGAAAATATTCTTGCCATGATAGACAATATTCTTGCAATGAAATATATTCTTGCAATGAAATATATTCTTGCAATACAACATTCTTGACATGAAATATATTTTTGCAATGCCATACAGCATTTTTTGCTATGATAGACAATATTGTTGCAATGAAATATATTCTTGCAATACAACATTTTTGACATGAAATATATTCTTGCAATGCAATACAGCATTCATGCCGTGATAGACAACATTCTTGCAATGAAATACTGAGTTCTTGCAATGGAATACAATATTCTTGCATTGGAATACAACATTCTTGCAATGAAATATATTCTTGCATTGCAATACAACATTCTTGACATGAAAAAAATATATTTTTGCAATGCCATACAGCATTTTTGCTATGATAGACAATATTCTTGCAATGATATATATTCTTGCAATGATATATATTCTTGCAATTCAACATTCTTGACATGAAATATAAATTCTTGCAATGAAAGAGAACATTCTTGCAATGAATTACAAGATTCTTGCAATGCAAGACAACATTCTTGCAATGAAAGACAACATTCTTGCATTGCAATATATATTCTTGCAATACAATACAGCATTCTTGCCATGATTGACAATATTCTTGCAATGAACGACACCTTCGGAAATTTCTTAATGCCCACATTTGGTTGAGTTTTCAGTGTTTGTCAATGCAGTAGTCTTGTCTTGCACATGCAGACATGAATTCATGCACAATTAAGGATAGGAACATTATATCTTCAATTATCCGTGCAGCCACAGGTGGTACGAGGTGGTTGTTTTTGGATTGCGTTATTAGCAGTGTATAGATGAGGAAAATCCGCAAAATTAGCCGTTCATTTCGATACGGGTATTCAGAGAAGAAGGTGTGGTCCAATCTCACGATCACCTTGGGATTAAATGGTTATAAATCCTCGATTTTCAACCCCCCTCCCCACCTCCCATCTCCCATGACTTTCAGATGGATTAATTTGGCGGAGCAATTTATTAAAAAAAAAAGCAAGTTTCAAATGTCTCTCCTCCATGAAATGCATTTCTGAAAAATATATCCAAACACCTGGATTGTATTAAAAAGAGGTTTCCTAATTCTGGCGAAACCAATTGTCCCTCGTGGCCCTCTGCTTCAGGTGATGTATGATTTTACATGCGTGGCATGCATGGGTTTACAAGTACCCTTATCACGTGGCATGCAGTGTGGTCAGCAACCCGCTGTCCCGAATCATTCCTGGGTGGTCCAAGAACAGCATTTCGGTTTTGATAGAGTTGACCTGGCAGTTGAAATGGACCTCAATCACGATTGTGCTACTAGGTGGCTGCCTGCATGGGTACGTCCCCAAAACCAGAGGTACCTGTCAAGAGTTTTTTTTAATCGCTGGAGACGTGGGTGACTGGAGATGTTTGGCTTTGATGGATTTGCTCTTATCAGAAGTCGCATTTCATTTGAAAATTTTACAAACTGATATGTTAGGTGAGCATATGTGTTCACGAAACTTTTAAGATATACTCAACATGTTGTTCGTCCGCTATACAGAGCATTCGTTTTTCTGAGAGGCGTGCAATGAAATGTAGCATTCTTGCAATGAAAGATAATATTCTTGATGAATTACAAGATTCTTGCAATGCAGACAACGTTATTGCTGCAATGAAATTCAGCATTTTTGCGATGAAATACAACATTCTTGCAATGAAGTACAAGATTCTTGCAATGAAAGACAATACAATTGCAATGAAGATTATGAAGTACTAGATTCCTGCCTTGAAATGCAGCATTCTTGCAATGAAAGACACCATTCTTGCAATTAAAGACATCATTCTTGCAATTAGAGACATCATTCTTGCAATGAATTACAAGATTCAATCAATGAATTACAAGATTCTTGCAATGAAGTACAAGATTCTTGCAATGAAGTTCAAGATTCTTGCAATGAATTACAAGATTCTTGCAATGAATTACAAGATTCTTGCAATGAATTACAAGATTCTTGCAATGAAATACAACATTCTTGCAATGAAGTACAAGATTCCAGCCTTGAAATACAACAATCTAGCAACGAAAGACATCATTCTTGCAATGAAAGACAACATTCTTGCAATGAAAGACAACATTCTTGCAATGAAAGACAACATTCTTGCAATGCAGACAACATTCTTGCAATGAAATACAAGATTCTTGCAATGAAGTACAAGTACAATTAAGCCTTGAAATACAACATTCTAGCAATGAAAAACATCTTTCTTACAATTAAAGACATCATTCTTGAAATGAAAGATAACATTCCTGCAACGTTTTGGTCCATTTGTTTAAATAAAATTCGTCCATATCAGGTGAATATTTCAGCGTGCTGTGACCCAAAGTCATCGATAAAAAAATCTCAAATTAGTTGAGAGGCTCGTATTACTTATTTATTATCTTCAAAACACTTCCTTTATTCTTAGAAAATATACAACAATAGTCTTAATTTAAAATGCATCTGCATCCATATGGAAATGATCTTTATTAACTTTCGTTTTCTAAACGTATATACATGTACGTATATATACATGCGGATGGCAGTCGTTGCAATTTGGGATTTTCATCCAACAGATCATCCAACACGCTACTGTATTTTAATATGAAAACAATGTCTCAACTGTCTTATATGCCATTCAAAAATTGTTTTCAACAATGCGTCGTTTCAAGACTATCTTGGATAACAATAACGAAGCTCATTTGCATGCACGTGCATTTGATAATAAAAACAAGGACGTGACTGCAAATGGCACGCATGTCAAATTAAAACTGTATACTTATTATACTTAATATATATAGCCTATAAAATGCATCTTTATATATATATATGATGCGAAATAATGACAAAAGCTAGCTGTCAAAAAAAGTAAGATATATCGAAGCAAAAAAAAATAAAAAAATAAACGCGACTTTTAACAATCCGTGCCTGTAGTCACAGACGGAAATGACGTCATCGACCTATACTAATGAAAATAATAATGGCAATTTTCACTAAAAATCATTAAATTAAATAACATCGGAATCAATTATGGACAAGTTGAAACCGTTCGTTATATCTCACACTGCCCTGAGTCTTATCTTGGCTCGTAGAAATCTAGGTTAGTTAAGGAACCAGTAGAAATCATTCGTTATATCGAGCTTTTTGGTTATGCAGAAAGGTTCGTTATATTGAGAGTAGACTGTTATTTCTGTAAAATCCTTACAGGGTAAACTTTACAATACAAAAACCTTTGTGAGATTCATAAATTGGTTCATCTTTTACATATTCTATAGTGGTGCTAGATAGAATATGATGGGGGAAGTCTCCTATTTAAAATATATTAAGCAATCTGATCCATTCACTCAATTCCAATTAGAAAGATAACAAAAAAAAAAATTGCCAGACGAAAATAAAATGATGGGTAATTTGAAACAAATTGATTGCGTGGCGCCTGAGCCCTTTTGTAAGAGTCAGAAGGAACCCATGTGAACGTGTCAATCACACGCTTTTTCCAATATGTTATTATGCATTCAAGCAATATTATACCAATTTCCTCGATATAGGCTACTGTAATCATCATTCTTTCTCCTCTATCAAAGCACACTACTATCATCCCTTTATTATAATTTCACAAATTCCCCCCCCCCATTTTTTTTTTTGCTTTGAATGGCAGGGGTAGGTACATGGTACACTTGAAACTGTCGGTGCAAATATGAATCAAAGCAACTTTTCGCATAAATCTAGACAGAAAGTATTGTTTGAACACTATGAACCATGGAGTAAATATGATATCCGTACAAACATGAAAAAATTCCATTCATTTTTTATGTAATTGTGAAAATGAATGTAGGCCCTATACATGCATCTATCTTTTATGAAATGAGCACTAACTTTATTAATTTTTCAAAATCATTATAATTGGTACAACCATGTAGGCACGTTACCATAAAATAATCCAATGGTTAATTCAACTTTAAACATGGTTGGTTATAAAGTTACCCAAATATAAGTGGATTGTAAATGTAACTAACCTCACATTTGCCAAATTCTGGGGCATATTTTAACTAAAATCTGTGACCCAAAGTTGAGTTGTAATCCAACATTAGGTTACACTTACCAATGTTCACCGAAAGTTAGTATGTCCATATAGCACTCAGCATTGGATTAGTGTTGGGTTAAATTTTAACCCATCATTTTTTCACGTGTATTCCCACATTTTCCTGCTTTTTTGAATAATATTTCAACTTTTCCTAAGTTCTATATAGTACGACTGTAGCACAAAAGTTATGTTGAAAGCATGGCATAGGATGTATTTCAGGAATCTCGTTGAATCTACTTCCTCCCAAATCAGTGATCTACAGTTACGTGTGCAAACTCCCTTGCTTTTGATTTGAGTCAATTACGTCAAGAAATCTGCCAGAACCGTTCATTTTTTTAAAAAAAAAAATCAATTTCTCTGGCATATCTGACAAGCCATCCATGGCAAGTAGAGTATTGTAAAAGCATGCATGCCGTATCAAACCTTATGTATAGACGATAGTAGAGGAATAAAGCTAGGAAGTGCAGCTATATAGGAGGGTTCCGTTACAATCGCTACCTCGGGTGCCCAATTTCCACTGATTTCTGCTAATTGCGCGTTTATTACTTGTTCTCCTAATTGTTTCCCTTGTCATGTTGGTTCTCGGATGCCAGACAACCTCTTGTCATGAGGCGTTTGCTGCTCGTTAAAACAGACACAATGAGCCGATATATACCATTATGGGCAAGAAGAACAAGCGAGATGCAATTACTTGCGGATAGATCCGGGAGAGCCAAGAAATTGTGCAAGTCAGAATATAATATGGAGTGGGAGATTAACCGAATGCATCCTATATATATATATACAGAGTGCAACCCTGAAGTTACATGAGCGATGACAACATGAAGGTGGGACCGAGATCATGGCGCTATATGACAGAATGTTATGAAAGCATACATCAACGAGCCCTATAGCTGGAATAAGGTCATTGGCAGATATATAGTCTCTCAAACCCTTTATTTGAAATCCTTTGGGCTTATAAGATCTTCTCAAGAACCCACATTTGAGAAACTCAAGCACTTGGACAAAAAATTCACCTCAAGGTGCCCATAATCATGTTTGGACATACATTATAGGACTTTGGGGCCGTCCATAAATGAAAATTCCTCCCCCCCCCCCCCCCGCCCCCAAACCCTTAATCAGCAACCATCATTTCAGATACCCCCTATATACGTCAACAGAACCTTGACCCTCTCCCTCCCCCTAGTCAACAACCATCACCATTTTCACTACCCCCTCCCTCCAGCTGTTGACGTCATTTATGGACGGCCCTAACGTTTTCAAGAGGATGCACGACCATGTTCTGGTTCTTCTTCAGGGAGGGTATATTCTTTTGTCATTCCCCAGGAAGTGATCTGTCCTTTAGGGACAGATTATCCTTTAATTCTGCAGGAATGTCTCATCCATACCACAGAGGCAAGGGCCAAAACGTCTCCAAGAATATTAAGGAATACGATGACAAGAATTGCTCAAATTGACAATGGCAAACGAGAGATAGATATAAATAATAGTTGCACCAGGGTTATAAGAGAGATGCTCTTAAGCCTTCCTCCATAACTATAATAAATCCTCCCGACCATCATAAAAGTGCAACATAATCTTAAGTCTGCCTTTAAATACGGTGCATTTAGGGTATCCTAAGACGCGTTAGATGCTCACATGGCAGATCCAATGTGACAGGCTCTAAACAAGTTTCTTTCATTCGGAAGTTCATTTTGGCAACATTGGTTGGGTTGACATGTCGTTTCCAATTATTCGCTTGTCTTACATCGACGATGTATGAAAAAGTCCGTTGCACGGCTTCCAAAAGTTTCAATTTTCATCTCCTGGATGATGATGATGATAATAATAAGGGTATTGCGATTATGACATGCAACTTGCGATGACTTTGGACAGCCCAGATTCGCATGGCCAACCATGCATGATGGAGAAACTGCATGGCTTTTACGCTACATACCGAACATTCTTCGATATTAATTGCAAACAGGTAAACATGAAGTTCATATGTGACATGGACGACAAAAAAACGGTCTACATGTATATACCACTCAAAACGAGAGATTCATTACATGGGTGCTTTACCCAAAACGGAAACGACAGAAAAGCTAGACTTCATCGATCAGGGTAATTGACCAAATGAAATTTTCAACATCAACGACTTTTCCCTGACCGCCATGACCATGAATCGAATGCATGTATATAGTCATAAGACTGTTCATAAAATGACCACTTTCAATTCAACTGACTGCACGTGCCACATCGAACTATATGTACATGTAATGATGTTTATCATTTTTCCCTGATTTAATTTCTGCAGGTCTGGGGGAATCTTTTATGATCACTAAAATTGGCATGACTGCTTTGACAGGACATGTATACATGTATATCATGCAGGGTGTCTACAAATCTGTTATTTCAGAATTCCAATACACATTTCCAGGATTCCCAGAATCAGTTTTTCCAAATCTCAAATACAATTTTGCTAATTTCCCAGTACAATTTTGTACTAATTTTCCAGTACAATTCAAAATTCCACTTAAACAACTAGCTAAAATTGACTATTATTGCATTTCAAAAGCATATATAAACAGTTAAGAATTTTCATTTTTTCTACTTTTTGCCCCATGGATGTACTCAAAGGAGTTTTTTTCCCCAGTACAGTAGGCCTACTGCTTTTTTCCAGTACATTTCCAGGATTTCAATGATCTAACAAATTCCCAGTCCGGTAGACAAGTTGTACAATATAGTCTAGGTGTAATGACCATATATTCCAAATGCCTTTTTGCAATAAACATAAATATCAGGCATATCAGACATGCCAATAAAACATTAAGGTATTTTTAATTGGCTGATATTGTGAATTTAATATAGAATTTTCGTATATCGCATTCTGGTAGACAGATATCTAGTCTCCCTTCCTGCACACAAATTGACATTTTGGAGAAGCATTTAAGAAACACAATTGAGGTTTTGATATAAGCCAACTGTTATACGATTTTGCAACGATGAATACACTCGATCTTTATTATGAAGAGACTTAATAGGAGACCCTGCATGAAAATGACAATGAATTTTTCTCCAATATCAACATGCTCGTTGTATATATATACATGTATATGCTGCAAAATGCTGCACCAGCTGATGCCTGAATCGTTTGCCAATGGCTGTTGTCATCTTCCTATTATCTGCATATGTAGGCCGTCCTTAATTAGCTGACAATTGCATGCATTTCCATATGCACCCCCTTCGTTAGCAATCAAGCCCAGCTGTTGTGCCATATTACCGGCATTAGGCACCCAATACATGATCATTCATGACTTTTCTAAAAGAGAGCCGGAGCTTGTTTAATATGAAATAGAAAACTGTGTTAGCTATAGGTCTGCCATATAGCCCAGGTCCTAGCAAAACAAAACGCCATTCACCAGAAACAGATGGTGTTTAGTGCTTTTCCAAATCAACACTAAATAATCTGTTGTCTTAATAAAATACGTAGTCGACGAAATTGGAAAATTACCAAGCCCTACAATGATATAATCGCTGCCAAACACTACAGCCTTGTTTGACAAATGGTGGTTTACCAGCCCGTTAAAATTACAATTATTGCGAGTGCTCCATATACATGTACACGTATGAAGCTAATGGAATCGAATTAAATTTGCAGCTAAATGATGGAATTAATTGACGTCCTTAATTGTCAACCCTATATATTGCGGGAATTGGCCACACGTTGCAATGGCTATTATTACAGTACATACATGTATATATACGAGGGTTGATGTAGCATTCCAGAAATACAAACTGTCTTTAACAATGTTTTCTACATGTGCATGCACTGTTGTAATTATAGAGACTATTTATTCAAGAAGAAAGTATGTAAAACTTTGAAATATATCGCAAACATTTTCTCCAAAATCTTGAAGCTTAATATCCAAAGAAATAATTTTTAAAGGGTCTCTTTAAGCCGGCTACAGACTATCATCGCGTCACGTGAGCTCACGTAATGGCCCGCTCGCTCAAGCCACGTGTAATAAATGTAATATGTATTTTTTATAATTGCTTAGCATGGTTAACGCTATAGTACGGGGTTCAAACTGTTATCATGTCGTGGTCCTCACATCACAAATCTGGCCTCACGTGTGCTGTCACGTTTTTCTTTTCTGGTTCGTCTATATATTTTTATGACATATCACGTCCTCATGTCCATATTTTTTTGCGTTCAAGCCTGTTTCATTTAAAAAAAAATATAATGTTGTAAAATTCCAATGTGCTGTCACTTGTGTGACAGGAGTTTGTTTATTGGACGATATCACGGTTGAAAATGTGAGCTCGTGTGACGTGATGGTAGTATGTAGCCAGCTTTATCCACTTCATCTAAATTTTTTAAAAAGACATAATTGCCAAGCATTTCTTAATTTTAAACAGAACTTTATATTTGATAAGCATTTTATAAAAATGCATTCAAGCAAATAATAAATGTACTGAAATATGTTTGGCAAGGCTTCAATTGTTGCAATTTTTATAGCTTCAACAAATCCATATTAGAAATAGCCACACAAAAAAACAGCTTGATTTTCAAACTAAATTTAAGTAATAAGTTTCTGTTATGTTTTTGCAATTTTCTGACCATTGCAAAAAGGAATAGTCTGTTTCTACTGTAGGAGAAATACTGACAACAATATAATGTAATCTGGAGATGGGATTGTTAAAAAAAATGAAAGAAAATGTGACCTGGTTCACAATCCATCTGGCAAAAGCACTGTTGGAAGATGGGTTATCTCAGAAATTGCAACAATTTACGATGATTCCCAGAAGGCCTCGTGAACAATTTTTTTCTTCATTTTTGGAGAAAAACAAAATCTGGTCAGCAGAAATAATGGGAGTGCTTGGCAGATAGCATCATGCAGCCACACACGCACAAGTCCAATATGAAACCAAAAAAAAAAGTTGTAGTAGCATTCACCTTAATGGCAAAACGTGATAAGCAAATGTATACGTGGAGGTGGACAATGAAGAATTTCAAGAAAACTGTAAATTCCCAACTACTACACGTACTTCCAGGATGTGCTTACTTTTTACATTTTCCAACCCTGTACAGCATGAATATTTCTTTAAAAAAACAACAACAATGAGCTGTAGAACTACAGTTGGCTCTCGATATAACGAACCGAGTGGCTGCATTGCACTTAAAGTATGTGGTATTTCATTGGTAAAATGTTGTATTTCATTGGTAGAATGTTGTATTTTCAACTTCATTTTCCAACCCTGTACAGCATGAATATTTTTTCAAAAAAACAATGAGCTGTAGAACTTGCAGTTGGCTCTCGATATAACGAACCGAGTGGCTGATCCTGAACTGGCTGCATTGCATTAAAAAAATGTGGTATTTCATTGGTAGAATGTTGAACTGCATTGGTAGAATGTTGTATTTCATTGGTATAGAATGTGGTATAGTGTTGTAAAAGCTCGAATTCAAAATGTGGGGCTTTTTTACTCGAAAAACTTGTGATTTTTTTGTGCATGGTTGTGCATACGTGGTTATAAAAGGGAATGTTTTAAAATCATGCAGGATAATGAGTAAAAAAAAGTTTTATTTGGTCAGTTAATGTTCGTCAAAACAGGTGAATTCCATGTATTTGTGTAAAATTCATTCCCTAATGCTTATACTGGCAAATTATACGAATTGCAAATATTTTTCGCCTTTTTGGCTCGTAACATGTCTATGGCGTTTGAGGGTCTGTCATATCCCAGAGTGTGGTTCAATGTGCCTGCTGAAATGATTTGTGTTGAACAGCTGAAACTGTCTTGTGGTTTTTCTACTGTCGTAAAAGTGGAGGGAAATGGAGACCTTTAAGACTCGATTCTTGAGATGATGCTTCGTGGTTAGTTGGACTGGATGACAGGGATTATATTCTTGAAAACGATTCTTGTGCTAACTTTTGCAATGTGTTCTCCTGTAGCCCATGCAACATCCTGTTCTTCGACCATTTCACTATTACTTCCAATGTTTTTAGAAATTTTATATGCTTCCTATTTCACCCTCTTCTCCATTTCTCCCCCCACCCCCAACTTTTATGTCTTTCTGTTTGGCATTATTGCGTTTTGTGGTCTACTTGTGCATAACGTACAATGAGTATCGAGTGACGGTTAAGAAAAAAAAAAGTTTGTTTGTCAGTGGCACTGGCTGAGATTAATAGCCTAACATTACGGTCATTTAAAAAACAGCATTATTTCTGATGTTTATCCTATACTTTTGGCGAAATTGGAATGTGCACATACAAAAAAACGATGGGTTAAAATTTAACCCCAACTCTAACCCAATGCTGAGTGCTATATGGATGTACTGACATTGGGTTGAATTTTAGTGTAACTTAATGTTGGGTTATAGTTACTCAACGTTAAGTCGCAGGTACCGACCCAGGTTTTGGTTAAAATATGCCAAGAATTGGGTAAATGTGAGGTTTGTGCCATTTATAATCAACTGATATTTGAATAACGTTATACCCAACCTTGTGTAAAGAACTATTGGGTTATCACATTACATGAAAAAATATGTAAAAATTGTAAGCCTAATTCTTTGGTTTTTCGAAGTTGCCTCCTATATGAAGGAGGGTTAGGGGTTAATTAATATTGGATCAAATAGACAACTTATAATAATATTAAGCTTTCATATATACATGTATAAACCTCAAATAACCCAACTGATTGGGTTACATATAGTACTTAATTATTCTTTGGGTTACACACAGGAATTTAATCCAAAACTTGAGTTAAGTAACAGTAACCCAACAAAATGGGTTACCTTTTAAACCCATATTTTTTAGTGTGTAGCAAAATTTAATGACATTTTGGACGCGTTTTTTACTACTAGAATGCCATGGTTAATTTCATATGCCTTTCTCTGTTAGCGATTCACAGTGCATCTAATGCATCAAATTCAACTTTATGGATCATTATTTCCAACATAAATCTCCTCGCAACTATATTACAGGTTGTGGGCTATAATATGGGTGTGGCTATGAATTTAAAGCTCTGTAATTGGCCGCGTTTTATTTATTTGGGCGAGAAAGGCACATCTAAAAATCTAATATATAGCTCACCATTTCTTACAATTTTTCTTAACTACCTAATAAGTACATGTAGTCCATTTGGGATAAATTTTATCTTGTTTCTGGATGCTTCTTATATGGTCTTAACCCGCCCTCGATTCACTTAATTACACGCGTATAACTTAGAATTAATAAATATATAGCTACGAAATGCAATTGGTCGATAACCCTTAAGTCCTATAGGTCTTCTGCCCAGTTTCTTAACCATTATCATTATAGCCAAAGTCGTAAAATAAATTAACCGTTTTCTTGGCCAATTAAGCAGGCATGAAACTTGTTTTGCTACAGTATTTACAATTATTTTAATTGCCACTCGTTTCTGTAGGCCTACCATGCAATCAAGTTAAAAATTGATCCATGCAATCTATAGTAACTTTTAAAAAGTTTGTGTAAAATATCGTTTAAAAAATTATTGGAAAAGATGTTATTTAGATGTAGCATTGGCTTTCACATATGAAATTATATATTTATTTATGCCATTTTATTATGTGGATCTTGTCATAGGTTTGTCTATAAATCTGTTGACAATTTGGATGCAATTTGGTGAAAAGTGAATTATAAACAACCGAAAATGGGCCAATATTTTATATATTTTATATGGTATATTTTATAGGGGATATTTTTAACTTGGGACGTTTGATATGAACCAATAAAATTGTTCAGAAACTTTATAAAGTTTCTGAACAATTTTATTGGTCGATAACTCATCGATTGACCATGCTTTATGAGTTATCACGAATTTTTTATCATAATTTTGCTTCATTGATCTATTTCAGTTACATAAAGTTGTTTATGAGATATTGTTCCCGAATTCACAAAAACTGTTTGAGTGCTCCAAATAATTGGAAAAAAAGAGTAATGATAAAATATAAGAAAAGAATTTCTCCTTAGTCATTACATTAACTAGGCTAATAGGAAAAATGATTTACTTTTGTCTCGTTTCTAATATATTAATCTTGCCCAAATTTTGATATCTCCACTAATTTTTTATATATATCTTGCAAGATGATTAATAGTCGTATCGATCCATAAGGGATCGACGGGGGAGACTTACACGAAAATCTAGCTTCGTCTATTTCTGGTAAAGTCACGATGGTGAAAAATAAGATGGTTTTTGGATGAAATTTTTGTTATTAATGCTCCTTATATACAAGAAGCTAAAAAAAATGGCACTCTCTCAATCGCATTTAATTGAAAAGCTGTAAAACAATCGGAATGGGGTACTAAACACGCGCTATGTGTGTTTTACTGCCTTTTAATTTTCCTAGGTATATAAATTGGTTGTAATTATCCAAAAGCACAATATCCCATAATTGCACGGCTCGCAAATGAGCCGTGCGAAAATTGCCTTTTCCTGCACTTGAAAACTGCCTAAGCAGTTTAATTACTGGCATCGTTGTGTTTGTCGTCTTGCGAATTTCGCAAGGAATGATTGCCTTCCCAAACACACCCTATAATTACCAAACAATTATCCCTGGACAACGCATTGATTTCTTGGCAAAATGCAGGGCGAGGACCATGCGTCCCATGGTCGAGTTCACATTCGGTCAGAAACGAAAAAGTCAAACCCCCTTATAAGGCGAAAAATTAATTTACTCTCTATAATGGAAATCTTGTAGCTAAGATCTGATATTTCTAATGGAGAGTACATGTATATGTAATGTAGAGTTGCAGGATAATTTTAAGTTGTTTCAAGGTATACGAAATGTACAGTGTGAAATAACGAAAATTTCTAATTTATTCCCCCATACAAAAGAAAATATGTAAAAGTTGTAGGCCTAGTACTTTGAATTTGCGAAGTTGCCCCCCTATATATGAAGGAGGGTTAGAGGTTAATTTATATGGGATCAAATAGACAACTTATAATAATATTAAACTTTCATTCACATACAAAAAAGTAATCTCTCAGAATTGCATTTCTGCAGAAACTAATATTGCTAAATTTAAAAAATCGTTAGAGGAATTATTATAACATGCACTTGACATTATATGCAGACAATGCATGGCTTGGATGCACGATGAATGAAACTAGGTATAAAACCCAAAACCCTTTATGGATGAAGCCTTAATCGCCTTTATAAATATGGTTTCATAACTCACGAGTGATTAAACATTTTCTGATGAATTTCTACTAATTTCATTTGACAATTCCTAGTATGTGTTGCTTGCCCGTAATGCCAATTTGTTGGTTTTGCCAAGAATTGTGCTACTTAATATTAAAGGTTGGAAAACATTGGCACGATTGCATAATTATAATTTGAATTGCGTCCAGAAAGGGTAAACACCATTAAAATAAACTATTATTAATGACATTTTATTAAGGAATATAACAGCTCATATCTTTCGATCTGCATATGACAGACTTGAAACTTAGGTCTGTTGACGCCTTCTCAATATGTCATACGTATACTTGTCATTCACTTATTCTTCAATATTGTCTCGGATTTTTTGGTCCCCTCACAAGTTGAGACCGATATGTTCGTGGCTTGTCACGCCATTTTTGCAGGCTTGAAAAATGCCTGACGATTTCATGGGTGACTGCGAATAAGTATAACAAAACAAATTGCAAATTAGAGTGCTGACAAATGGTGTTTATGGACATGAACACATTTTTTTATTTCATTTCGATGAAGCAAAACGTCAAGACTCATGGTTTTGTATGTAAGTGGTTGCAAGTCTATACCATTGGTGTGCAAGCTACCTTGTATGTGCCATATTTAACCTTTAAAGGTGCTTATCCAGTAAAAGGTGTTTGTCTTCAAATCCAACGAGGCGCCACCAAGTGGTAGTTTTTCATCAAATTTTAAACACCTTTAAAGGTGCTTAAATTTTAATTGCAGATTTAATTGTTGTTAAACAAAAGGTGTTGAGAAGCACCTTATTTGGTGTTTAACAAGAGGTGCTAGTAAAACACCTTATTTCATAGGTACTTATAGACACCAAAAAAAGGTGTCCTCCTAGCAACATGTAAGTCAAAACACCTTTTAAGGTGCTGCAAAGCACATATTTTTCTTACAGTGTGCAAGGACCATATTTATCAGTTCAATATTTGGATATAATTTGGATATACGTTATTTGGAATATATGCTCAAACGTGTTCAATTACAGGTATACTCCTAGTGAAAAATCTCGTTAGGTTTCATATAGGGAAAATCTATGAGATTATATGAGATTTTTAAACTTGAATGAGACACCCAATGGGACCTTATGGAGTTCTTTAATAATAACATTATAACATATATACATTATAACATTAATAACATACGACCGCTCTCTAATAAATATTTACTCAACAAAATTTATAATTTTTAATTGGAATAAAAATGAGATGTTCTATTAATAAACAATGTGGGTTTTCATGCAATATGCACAATAAGATTTTTTCACTAGGCTATATAGGGAAGTCTTATAGACGAATCGGTCACCCACCCTGTACTCTGCAGCACATTTGTCGAGCCAATAAAAGCTGATGCTCGAGAAAGCCCCTATATATATAGATATTGTTGAATGTTAATTACAGTCGCCCAATTAACCAAGATAGATGTTCGTACGCCTAAGTAGACACCCCATATCGTTGAGATGCACAGATAGGAGACCCAGGAGCGTGAGGCTGGATGCCAGAAAACGACTTTGCGAAAACGGTGCGATATATGGGTCCAGATTAGCATCACAACCATACTCACAAATGCTTCCGAGCGAAAACGAGAGAAAATGTGCTGCGAAATCTCTCCTTATAATAGATTACATCAACCTCTTCTTATATTAAAGCAATGCACCAAAAGCCAATGTGTCATCAAAGACTTCATCGCTTAAGGGGCCGTCCATAAATGACGTCAACAGCTGGAAGGGGGGGGGGGGAGTCAAGGCTCAGTTGACGTCATCATGGAATTGGATTTTTTTTGATTTTCTATAC
>JAQGCC010003448.1:0-15383 GCA_034698905.1 Xestoiulus laeticollis
CAGAAAATTAGAAATTTTGACCCGCTAAACCCAGACCAAGGTTCAGGCAAAATTGAAAACAGGGTTGGGCTCAAACATTCCTGTTTACGGCAATATAGCAAATAGGTTTCTTGTTTGGCCAACAAGACACAACAAATGTCAGCATTATAATAGCTTCTTGGAATGCTGTTTTCTAATTGGCCCCGTTCGGCAAGGAGGCGTGGTTACGTGTCCAGAAAGCAGAAGCGCTTCTCATTTGCCGTGTCCGCTCTGAGCTTCCGTAAACTTGTCCGACAAATATAGAATGAACATGTAGACGCAAATTTAATAACTAATATTGTCGCAACACTAAGCCTTTTTGCATGCCACGCCAATGGTGTTGAAAGCCGTTCAAGTGGTGTGAATTCGTGTAATAATTTCCGATTATTATTGCTATTGCATATTAACCGCATGGTTAAATGACAAACAATGTGCCTTATAATCACGATGAAAATTCAACGCGAGAAACAGCTTTAAAACAATGGAAAAACACTTGATCGTATAGAATTCAGCTTATAATTCAGCTTCTACATGTACCAAGTAATATATATTTGTCGCCACGCAATTCAATCTGATGGAATAAATCGCTTTTAAGCCACTCTTTTCTTGGCCCTTGACCTCCCCTAATCACATTTTACTGAAGGCGATGTCATTTTTATATTACACACGAGTGTAGAGTCCCATAAATTTCATCGGGTTAAATAAATGAAACGGCCGGTATATGCATGTTACACAAACTGAAAACGCACACATTGCATTGTATATATATAGTTTCAGATTATAAACGATCGATTGCGTCTTTCAAATAAATTGTATTATTCATGCATGCAAACATATTTTTATTTAAACAAATAAAAGTGGAGAATGACGGTAAATCGCACCCAATTTGCAATTCAAATTATTACATGGCAATTTTTCAGCAAAGCAAAAGCGTAATCCCCGTTATGGGCAATTTTAAGTATAGGCGTAGGATTGGTTTCGAATTAATTTAACCTTATAGTGCTGCCTTAGTGTTGATGCGTGGCACGATAATCTAATTTGATAAGCTTATTATGCTTCGAGACTAATTAAGCAATAAACATGGATTATTAATTCCAGCCTAATTGGTATCGTTGTAGACGAGCTATATGGCATATCCTGCTGCGAGGATAGGAACACAGCATATAATATACTTAAGTTCATTTAAGCCAGGGTTCACCCCCAGAAAAAAAAATTCAACTTTTTTCCCTGATTTTCAAAACGATTTTTTCCTGCCCATCCTGACTACTAAAAATTCACAAATTATGACAATAATGTCTCACAATTTCAAGCTTTGTTGCTCAAAGTAACCGTTTTAGTACACAGATTACAAAGTTTAAGCCTGGTTTGTAACATTATGTTGTCAGTGATAATTTTGTCGTCATTATCAAGCAAGACTGACGACAAAACGTTACGTGTAGACCAGGTTGGTAATTTTTACATACATGATAATGTATATAACAAGTACATGTATTACAAGGTTTTAAGAGTATGCCCATATCTCATCACCTAGCTTTGTCATAACTACATGCATATAAACTGATCAAATTTGCCCGACTTTTTCAAAATCACTTTCTAATGACTATTCCAGGTGAATCCAATTTCCTTGAAAATTCCTTGTCTGTGAAACTAATTTGCATCACCTGTCTGTCCATGGCTTATTGGCTTTATACTATAGTTAAAGGCCCCTAAAGGCTCATCTACACTACAATTTAAGTAAGGGAAATCTTAAAACCAAAAACCTGGTGGCTTTAATTTTCATATAGCTTGATAAGCCCATGGTGCAAAGCAGACTTATGTAGATGATCCTTAAGGTATAAGACAACGAGAAGGCACATTGCATACATGTGTATACATGTATTTCGGTCTTGGTAACCATTAAATATTTTTATGCAACTCCACCAATTACGTTTGCAGGATGCATGTTTTAACGAAACACTTAATAAGCCATAACAACAGGAGAAATTACCCTTGCCAAAGTGTTCAAGGGGTTGCAGATTATTCACACGATCCCCTAGTGAGAAAACGAGCGCCAATTTCGGAAATAATTTTCATTTTCTCAACTAACCGTGCGTAGTTTTTTCAACAGGCGTCCTTTTACTATAACCCACATTGTATTTTAATGGGGTGTTGTAATAGGGGGAGCAGTGTACTCTTTCTAAATCACACCACTGTTTAACAACTCACTTGTTATTATGAGAAAACGCATCGATTGCCCACAATCATTGAGAACAACAAACTTGAGTAATGATGATTACCCATTAAGTACTAATAATGATTTGAGTTTGATAGCAATTTGGAAATGCCATGCTAAAAGCTCGTACACCACCAGGGGGCACTCAACGGGACATTTACAAAATTGTAGATATGTCCTTATCTGTAGGAAGGAAACAGCCAAAATCTCACGCAATGGTACATTTCAGTCACGAGCCATGGAGGTCACTTTTTATTCCACCCCTTCCTTTTGAGGGGGGGAAGGGGGGAATGAGGGAAGTGCTGCCCCCCTCCATTTTTTTGGTAAATTCCCTTCGATGGAAATTCAGGTGGTGTTTATGCAGTATCGAATCATTCATGCAAGAGATGGGGGTTACGAATCCCCATATATTTATTAGTGAACAACGCGGCCGAAATAATTCATTTTATTCGAGTGTTTAGGGTGTTAGAAGGAGGAGGGGGGGAATCATATATTCTCGTTTTCCAGGAATTTAATATCAAGGTAACGAGAAAAGAAAAAACTTCTGCTTTTGGTCAAATCGTTGATTTTCAAATCCCCGAAACGTCGTCCAATCAATCAATCAAAACAGAATCGAGTTTTCCATGAGATTTTATTTTTATTTTGCCTAAAGACCCTAAACCCCCTTATATGCCAACGTTGGCCTCAAATCGTGGTGGTTGACATTCCGTACACGTACATGTAGTTTAAAATTACAATGTAGCGTGTGTCCCTGCGAATACGTATAATAGATGGGCACTCCTACCAAATACACGTTTTGAAATACAAAAAGATGGATATTAAAATAGCGAATGGTTGATGGGGGAGGAATGGGGCGCTTGACCATCAGCATTCTGAAACGGTGTGCACATGAAGTATGCGTGCTGCATGATGGCCTGCACTGAAAGGGCACGAGGTGTGAAGTGGGTAGTGCAGTCAGTGGTCATACAACCCCAGCTCAATGACACTCCCAACACAACCATATCGAGCGGTCAGTTGGCTGTTGATACAGGGAAGTACTTGGTAGACTCATCCATGACTTTGGATAATTCAGTGACAAAAGGATTGGCCACGTACACTAGCACAACTACTTTGCATGCATCACAGGATTAATGGATGACATTCTCTGGTTGGAGCGCCTTGCTTTTTCAGCTATAGCAAAGCAATCTATATGTATAATAGTACATGTATTTTATATAAAGTACCTTGATGTATATACATGTACATGTAGCTGGACTGGCATAGTATGACAATACTATGCCAGGGTCCTGGCGCTTCAGGCTCCAGGCTTTAGGCTCCTGGCTGCTGTGTGACAAGCCATGACCATCATATGACATTCCAATACATGTATGACAAAAGCTGATCTCTGATTGGAGGAAAACTGGATCTTAACGGAATGAGGAAGATTCATCAAGAATCCAACTGAGAGGAATGATGCCCCAGGTATGATAGTCGGAAAACAACTATCTCAAGTGGTAAAAATAAATGTTTTTATTTACAAATGAATACATATTGCAAGAATTATTATTTCGAAAGGAAAATTCATTCCGATTATAATTGTTACATTGCAATTTTTTTATAGCATATAATAATTCAAAACTTAAGTTCATTCAAATTTATTATTTAAAAAAGTTGATATAATACGAGAAAATATGAAATTTCTTTACAACAACAGCAGCTGTTAGCGAAACGACCAACTTTCACTGGAGAAAATAATTTTTTTATAATACATTTATAATCATCTGTTAAAAAACATGTTTCACCAAAGGCATACGTAGTTACAAGTCCATCTTTCTGAACAGCTTTTTGACCACCTTATATTATAAAAGAGTTAAATAAATCAATGGAAAAGAAACGTATGCCGGAAATGAACGAAAAGGAACCACTTTGCCGATTCAAAGATATATTTATGAAATTTTAAATTATAATTATTGTAACTAATCGATTTTGAAGATAGACGAACGTGACTGGCAAGTAGCGCAAATATTTGCCAAATTTTTACCAATTCGTGGTAGACCAGGTTATATGTGCGGAGCTTTCCATGTGCGCAACATGTGTCTTAAAACCATTTTAAGATCCTAAATTAACAAGGCCTATATGCTACTGTTCTGTACGACATTCCAAGAGTATATATCATCCAGGAAAAAGGAAATTACGCATAATGGCAGTCTGGAAAAACACCTTTGTGAGGTTTCAGTCGGATTCGTCTTTTATAGGGAATAAAACTTTTTCCAGGTTACTAAATATACTCGAATCCGTTGGGCATTTCAAAGGTTTCATTTCATGCTAAGAATAGCAACCATAAGCCAGCAAAGTCCTTTTTCCGAAGCGCCGCCACTTTGAAATTTGTACTTCACCCACGCAAGAACGTTTCCATGTACATGTTCAGGATATGCGATGAAATGAACATGTATATACCCCTCATGGAAAAATATCAATGGAGACAGATTTCTTGGAAATTCCCTAAATTGGCGTTATATCATTCTTGATATTGGCCTGCGTGTTGTATATTGAATGACCACCTTTAAGTGGAGGGAAAAACATCAAAAAAGTTCGAAGGGGGTAAAAAGGTGTGATTGAAATCTGAAACAAAAAGATACAAAAGTGACAATTCCTCCCTTACCGTTTCAAAATGATTAGGCATTCGTGCCAACAGGTGTGAAGCAACATTTTTACACGAAACGTAATTTACGTTCGTTGCAAAAAAAAAAAAAGGGTGCAGCAGCAACGTCAATTTATGGCTTTACGTTTTATGCGTTTCCATTTTTAATGTGACAGATAGATCTTTTTTATTATACTTTAAAATTGGGCCAACTGCAATCTAACGCACTAATTAATAAAGCTACAAACGAACAAGTAGGCGTATTTTTAGTAAAATGGAGTCTACATCCGTATCACTCTATGAGTTAACCATTTCAAAATCACAGTGCCATCTATGATGCACTCTTAGCAACTAACGGAATTTTCCAAGTTTTGCAGTGCAAATGCAGCCTGCGTAATAATGATCACGCAGGTAGATGGCGAAAAAGTACAGAAATAGATAGAATACGTGGGTTTGAGTCACTTATAAATAGAAAAACATAAAAAGGATGAGGTCAACGAACACAAGACGTAGCCTATAATGGATTTTCCATACGCCTTTTATTGCCAAATATAAACCATGCAAGTGGTTTACTGCTAAATCTTTAATTTTATCCCAATTTCGAGTAGCTTTCTGTTACAATCTGGTCACGTGTCCAGACAAAGTGGTCAAAGTGTTACATGGGAACAAGCCTTTGCAAGAAACGTATACATGTATATCATGTTACAGGTTACCCTTGTAACATTATTGGTATATTGAGCGACGATGAATAGATGAAAATATGTAAACTCTCGTAAATGTAAGAACCACTGAAGAAAGTGATTTATTTTCTTTTATTTGACACTATATAAGGAAAAAAGCATATCTTGTAATTTATGACTCGAGCACAAAGATTATTGACATTATGATAATGACATGCATGATTAGCTCTTATCCCATTTTCAATAACTCATTGTCTGCTTCAAATATGTCGTTAAAGCTTAGTTCTAAATACAGGGTGTCCACAAAGTCCTAATTTACTTCAAACAAACTATATGTCCATGGCATGTAAAAGAAGCCCATGCCTAAACATGTTTATAAATTATTTTAAAAAAAAATTGTTTAGTGTTTGATTATGAACCAAATATAATTTTAATTAATATTTTTCTAAAGCTTACTTATATTTTTATAAACCATACATTAATTCAACTATTTCGACCTATAGTTAATACGATTTTTTGTCATCGTATATTTTCTTATTCATGACTTATAAATCTTGGGGAATGAAAACGTGCAATGGGGTACATGTATAAACGCATGGACACGCACAAATAAAAACATAAAAGAAAGTCTGCATCGACGGAGAAGATTAATTAATAGGTTCATGAAACTCCCACAACGTTGACCTTAGCAAGCACCTTGTGCTCGTGTGGGTATAATGAGTTCATTGGCTAACGAGTTTGTTGATGGATGCGAATTGGTTTTATCAGAAAAACAAGAGTTGCATGGTGGACTTTAATGCGCCTACACGCAATCAATGAAAGCTGACAAAACGTAACATTCGATTAAGGGGGAAAACCATAAAAAGCAATTAATAATAGGAAAATTTGGATGATAAAAAACGCTTTTGTTAAATCCCGTTTCACGTTATGGACCGGCGTTTGGACAATGCCATAATTATGTTCGTGTGTGGTATCCGATTTAATCGTATAAATTCAACAAATAATCTTCCTCATGTTAATCACCAATGCTCATTTATTTTTATATTTTCAAACACTCCCACCACATTAATAACAGCAATTTTCAGATGAGTTACAAATTCAAGTATGCATGTACATATCCCCCCCCCCCCCACTAATTTGACATTTGGATACCCTGTAATACTGTAGCTTAAAGTACAGGGTGCGTCGCTAAGAAAGAAAAATGTAGGTGAAGCGGATAATTATTTATCATAACAACTACTAGTACATGTAATGTCAAAGATGGCTTACAAATTGCACAATTTGCCGAAATTGAATGTTAAAACGCAATGCTGCTTACACAAATTTTCAATTATTTTTTATGGAGTTTTACATGTTTTTGGTGTTATATGCTGCATATGATACATGTATACATGTATCATCGGATGTATAGCTGTATACATGTACTTGGAACGAATGTTTACTGCTTGTTAATACAGTACAGAACTTGTCAAATTCGGTATCGAGTTTGCCCATGCACTCCCTGTAACTGCGTAGTAACCTTTTGGTAAGTCATTGTTTACGGTAGACGAGTGCAGTACAAAAAAATATAAACAACATCACGCGACTACTGATATGCCCAATGAAATCCATTGTTTAAAGGACGTTTGAGGGAAAAAACATCCATTTCGTTTGCTATAATAAGCGTGTTAATTGCAAAAAAAAACATCAAAAGGCCTAAATGCAAATACAAAACTAATTATGATAATTGCCGCAAAAATTGCTTTGAAGTTGAAACGGAAGCATACTATACTAATGATATGCATTTTTTTGAAAAAAACCACATATGAAGCAATATACAGTACCGATAAGTGTTTCTGATCATGGACGCGACATTATTCTGATCATCAATAACATAACGTTACATGTAAAGACCAGGTTTAAAACCTGTACGTTTCAGTGATCACTAGAGGTCGTTTTGTCGTCATGATCATGCAAGACTGGCGACAAAACAATACGTGTAGACCAAGTTTTAGAAGTTGAATTTCCCAGGCATAAAGTAGCTAGCGGTGCCTCATTTACATCACGTGTTCAGTGGTATAATATATAGTACGTGTAACGGCGCTTCAATTAAATGCCACTTTAGCAAATGAAATTCAGGATGCACTGCCTTCATTTTAGTTTTGCAAAAACTTTAAATTTCGCGTGGTCATGCATTTTATCCACTTGCCAATATGTAGAATCAAAGAATAGAAAAACTTATCCAGGCTAAGCTAAGTTTATGCTTAAAAGTTGACGAAGGATTGAGTATTCATTGGCCGGCCGAGCTTGTAATATTCTGCATTATTGTGTCGCCAATCTATATGGCGCTTAATCTAAATTCGTGGAGCTCATCAGTTGTCCTTCAATGCCCAATTAGCCTCGCTGAAAGGATTTCTAAATTTTAATTAATTTGAACATGATTATCAGAACGCGTCCAACTACAACTAAAACACCAAGCATGCATTGGCGATTATCATTTCAGTTAACCACACAACCGATGTTGTTTTTGTCCATTTTGAATCCCAACAATAATAAGAAATCCCAACCACACAAGCGTCATTGCTTACACAAATTGTTTCAATAACGTGTTTAGATTCAGTAGAGCAAGCAGGCAGCCATGTTTAAAACCATGACGATTGCTTCAGTAAACCAAAAATGAGTTGTTTTTTTTCCAATCTCGTAAACCTTGACCTAATAAGGACTTTCTTCGAATCGCCACCATCTTAGTGAGGGGGATTTACTTCCAAAGACATTTCAAAACGACGGCGCTATATAGTTGGTAAATAAATGGTCGATTTTTATAAGTTCATGGCATTTTTACATGAAATGGAGGCCAAGTTCATGAAGTTTTTTTTTTTCACTGCATGCTCAAGTAATTAGGCAATAAAGAAGCAATCATTTTTATATCCAAAATTGGATAATAAAGTTGATTCACGCATAACGAGGGTATAACGATGCAGTGGCAAAGTCGCGTTTCAAAAACTACCACATTTTTTTTTTGTTTTATCCTAGTGGAAATCCAGACTTACATGTAAGTTTCAAAAAATTTCGGCGAAGACATGACAGTCCCGATGCTATTTTTGTTAACCGCATTGTCAACACCTTGAGAGAGCGTCATTTGTAAATACCACGAGACCAAACCCAAAAAAAAAAAAAAAAAAAGAGCTGAAAATGATGCCATGAAAAATGAGGAAAGGAGGGTAAAAAATGCTTGATTTAGCAGACCGCGTGACGCTTCAACCTTTTTCTGTTCTTGTACCATACAAAACAAAACATGATGAGGTGAAAAGAATGGCAGAAAATTAGAAAATACATTGTATGACATTCAACAGAGAAAAAACAAAAATGGGAGGAGTGAGGTCGGGTAAAGACGAATACAAATGGACAAAAAAGGTGAATGAATCAACGTAGGAGGACCTCAAATGAAATACAAGGGTATAAAATTATGTATTTCCCTCATTGAAGTTTATTACAGTTTTATACATTATTTACAAAAATGAGTGTAAAAGTATAAATTTAGAATATTGAAAGAAATTCCTTGTAAATGTGTTAGCCATAGGCATGTCTAACTAGTATTGTTGGATATACAGTACAAGAACATGTAAATGTGGGCAAAGCATAATTATACCTTGTCTCCACCAGGCACTCTAAACTCGGTTGGATGTATACATGTACAATTTTAGTTGACTTTTGTAATGGAGACAGTCACATTCAGGTTGAACTGAGTTCATAACTCAGTCGATTTTCGTCTGCTTCGACCATGTTCCCCAAACAAGGTTGGATGTGGAAAACTCAGTTAATGACGTCAGTCGCAGTGTTGCCAGGAATTTTTCCCATAATAGTTCCCCACAATTTCGTGGTACAATTTCGCGTTACACACTGCAAACGTGTATTTTATACAGTGAAAATCGCCGTTTTTACTGTATAAAATACACGTTATCAACGCTATTTTTATGAATATCCACGTGTTTAGTTGTTTTACCACGTTTCACGTACGTTTCCAAAATAAAGAAAAAGTATGAATAAGTTAGGGAAATATAGTTTATTGATGTGCAACACTACCTGACGTCACTGCATTCCCACAATGCAGTGCGTTATAAATACTTTTCTGAAGGTATAGTGGAGACATGTCAGTTCGACCACAATGGAACTCAGTTACATCCAACTGAGAATGCACATCCAAACGAGTTTGGAGTGCCTAGTGGAGACATAGTATTAAGATGCATTAGATGCCTATTTAGAAGTCTTAAAGTATTCCCCTTTAATCTGTATATACATGTACATATGTACATGTATGTACCTCCAACTTTCCCCCATCTTCACTAAGACAAACAAAAACTTATGATGCTCTATATAATGTATTAAGAATGAATGTAATAACTTCAAAATGATGGTGCACATTCATTTTTTTTTTGTAATTGCCTAATAAACGGGCCTAGGGCAATATTGTGAAAATAAAAATTAAAACCCCCTTCGGAGAAAATGTAATTGGTGAAATTCAATTAAAGCTACAAATGAGAGGCATTGTCATGCTGATAAAATAAAATGCCATGTTCTTTTCAGTAAGTCCAAAGGGCATTAATTCAGGTATAGGGGGGAAATAAATTAACTCGCAAACGAAATCCAAAGATCTTCCTTTATTAATTAAAATGTGCAAGCAATTCTTTGCCCTTCTCTTCATTTGGGTTCAATAAACGATTTTCAAAGAAACAACATACATGTATATATATATAAAAGCATTTTAGCAAATAATTGGTTATGAAGTAATGTATTTTAGAATGAACGAAAATTGGCTAGCAGAATTTTCTGGCTTTGTTAAAGATTCACCATTTCAGAATTTAGCCTATAGTCTTTAAATATATGTCGTGACCACGCCTAACATTTGGTGATAATCTGGGCAATTCTTTCCACGTATGCATATGGTGAAATATAAAAACCAAAGTTAATAAAATCATTAAATTTACAAGAAAACCACCTGCAGAAACTATAAAGTGTTGAAACAGCATGAGCATAAGTACTGGCTTTAAAGTGAATCCATATAAAAATGGTGACCAATAGTTTGTAATCGAAATACCAATGATTTTATGCATAATTTTTAATGTTTTTGTCTAATGTTTAGCAAACTTTTTTTTTTTGAATTTTCCAAGGTACACTTTAAAAGAAACGTGTACAGTACGAAAGATACACGTAAACATTTAGCAAAGCTAATGACCTTTTTTTTGCATTCATGTCTTACGTTTCCCAAGATTTATATGGGTTCGTAATTTACTCGAAACAAACGTTGCTTGGGCAAAAAAAAAAGTAGTTTGGGCAACTGCCTAGGGACACTGTCCATACATCATCCATATTATTTCCACAGAAGATGACCATGTACGTATAGGGTAAACACAAGCAGATATATAGCGATGCATTATAAAATAGTTGTTTTTGCAGGACGATACAAGATTGGTAAATACGAGAATGAGCAACAACAACAACAAAAAAAAAGAAAAAAAAAGTAAACGAAAATAATGCCATCGTATGGGTTTATCAATACGTCCAAAAAACAGAGAAAAATCTTCCGATGTACGCACTTTTTTGCTCTGGCATGAGAATGGAAAAATTATATAAAAGGATTTATCCCATTATGAAGCGTAAAGGGAGTTACGGTACATCAATTCCAAACTCAACGCAGAAAGATGGAGGGCAAAAAAGAATATACGCTCGCTCGTATAGATATAGAAAAACCTGGAAAGCCAAGACTGTTGGGCCTGGATTTGGAGTCGAGTGGATGGATTGGAGGTAGGTGGCGCGCATGCGCAATGGGCCTGCAAAAGCTGCAACCAGAATGGTTGCCTAGGCAGGGTGACCATGGCAACCACGGTGATGATGAACTCTTTCGAAAAACCTTGGCAAACAACGTAGGAGAGTAGAGGAGCTCGGTGCAGGGCACCAAATTCAATGGCTTCATCAGCATCATCTGAAGGAGCAATGCGCGCCCCCTCAACGGCCAAAAGAGCAAACTGGCTTCTCCAAATTGCGCAAAAGTCATAGGCCAAAAATGCTTGGTCAAACAATGGGCAAACACTGTCTTTTGATGAACTACATCGATGGACCAGATATGACAAATATACAACGAAAGTTGTATGCCAAGAGTACCCTCATTGCTTATACGTGTATGTGATTATGGAACATCCCTGCAATTGAAACCTATAAATCCTGTTGATATTAGAATAGATTCATAGAATGTATAAAAATCCTGTGATGTTGGGGCCTCATAAGGTCTTATCCTCAATAAGTTTTCTCTACGAGATATACTTGAGGTTTTTAACTTTAGAGATGCCACGGGTCCACGTCGCTAGCGCAACGCCATCTGTGCCAGTTTAGTGGACACATTATATAGGATTACCACAGATGGCGCTAGTGTGCATGACATGCGCAGTCGTGCAGCGCCATCAGTGTCACTTAATGGAAACATTTTAAATGGTTCCACACAGATAGCGCTAGCGTGCTTGACATGCGCAGTCTAGCAGCGTTGACCTTGTCTATTACATATATAGTCAATTTTCAAAATAAAGGCGATAATAGAAACTAAATTTGGGGAAATTTGGTTAAGAATCGTGGGACGGGACATTTAAAAATTTAAGGGATGAGCCTTGAAATTCTTGAATTTTCCACGGCTAATTTACTGATACGGCTTCACAATTTTCAACAAATACATGCAGTTTTGCATTACATGGTTCTTGTACATACATTTGTAGTAATTAGTCACTTGACACTGATTGCCATGCATGATATTCCAAGTATTCACACCTGGTTGTAGTTACATTGTACATGTGAGTTAAAGAGGGACGCAATTGTTATAGGAACGGCGACATAAGTTAAAAGGATTCCTAAGCAAATCGGATAATAAATTTCCAGAGTTTTCAGAACACCCATTTCGATGTTAAAACAACACAATTAAAACTGCATTGTGGTAGAAATAAGTCGCCATGGGAATGGCTCGCTTTTCTCAAACGCATACTGAGTCGCCACTGTTCGTAAATTGTCTTCGAATATACAATATATATATATATATATATATATATATAAATAACATGGGCACAAATTGCTTAGTTTTGAATGCAAATGAGTATGTGGAACAGCAGTAATGCTTTCCTTAACTTTACTAACTGCAGTTGAAGTGACAGTCACTAACTAAACGATTAAAGCATGTGCCAATAAAATCTAACCGAGTAAATAAAGTTAAACAAGTTCAGACTATACATACATTTCCGATTTAAGATAATAGAGAGATAAAGCAGCACGAGCGATTATGATACGTTTACGATTACTGTGTCATCAACCACACGCAAGCATTCGTGGGTGCCAAAAGACGCATTCCCAATTGCTAAAAGACAGCTTACGACACGTTTATGACGCGTAATCGTAAACGTATAGTGTAATCGATTGTGCAGCTTAATCTCGCTATTTAATGAGAATATATTATATGCAGTTATATATAACCTCAGATGGCTGGTGCATATGCAGTAGTTGTTTTTATCCCTATACGAAGACCAGATTATTCCACAGAAATTAAATTTTCAACTTCCCTGACTTTACAATATTTTCTAACTATCCTTAAGTATGACTAAAAAAATTTAAAATCATGCATGTATATATCCGTTGCACATTGGTTCAAAACTCCATGGGAGCACTTAGAACAATAAACGTTAAATCCTTATTAAGTCATCGTTGAACAAGAAGATTTGGAGGACTGTAAACCAGGTTTTTCGTTTCCTCTTTCTATAGTAACCGATAACAAGATGCAAATAAAAGCAGATAAACATACAGATAGCATTGTTAATGTGCGCTAAAAATAAGATAATCGTATGAGCAACTAGGTTCTATTCAGCAGTGATAACAGCCATCGAGATAAATATTTCATATTTTGTAATATCATATGCACGGGAAAATTGATTGTAACTTTCAGGGGAAAAAAATGCTAATCAATGGCACACCAGGCAATGCGAATTCATAAACATAACCACATTATCGAAGTATTTATGGCTATAGTGCATAACTGCCCGCCCAGCATCACTACAGCGGAATATTAAGATGGCCTATACGATAGCCTTCAATTTTAAAGATGATAAGACGGAATATAATGAGTTATGGGCAAAAGGGTATACTTCAAGATAATGGCGTCAAATTGGGGTTTTGATAAAGGTCTATTGATAACATTCACGTTTTTTAAAAGTGCATGGACTCAATTCGACAGAAATCTCAGCACATAACCCATGTTATGCAGTGATAAACGAATTCAAAGACACGGATTTTTATAACAATTTAGCACCCCCTGGTAGCGATTAAACGTATAACATCCTGAGACATTTTCTAGAGTAAATGCTGGCTTTCCAATGCTAAAGGCTTATTCACCGCTGGGTGGCGCGCGATTCATAGCCACACACCACGTGGGTGTGTTTCTCTATTTCCCTATTCATTTGCATGAATCGAATAGATTTCTTTTCATGCAGAAGGTTTTGACTTTTGATATATGTGAATAGTAATGCCTAATTAAATTTCTTAAACTGATTTTTTTAACGAATAGCATGCATTGAATAACATTTATTTGCACGCATAATCAAAGACATCAAATAAATATCTCCAAAGCATACATTATATACCAGGCCAACAAACACACCGACCACTAATGCATTCGTGCATGAATTATTTATGCGCAGATATAACAAACATTAAACGCGTTTCACAAATTAATAATGTTGATTAATGAATCTAATTAATTGCAAATAAGAACCACGACGAAAAACAGATAACTCGCGTAAGGCAACAGGCGCTTTTTTTGCATGACATTTGATAGTTTTGATTTTTTTTAAATACACTTTTCATTGCTCCCTCATTTGAAAATGTAACTTAAAATAACCTTAACAATTAATTTAAATAACAAGTCAATGAAGAAGCTCCATAACATTTTTTTTAGCCTTTACCAATTCCAAATTAACTGAGCAACTAGTCAAAGCGTATAAGCTTCGAAATGACATGAAACTTGTTAACTTCTCTATAAACAGTATATATATCGAGAAAAAAAAAATATAGGGAGCAATTACAAAACGAGGCAATTATTTGTCGAACACTAAATCCGTCTAGTCCATTTGTTTCGTGACTGTTTCTAGGATTAAGTCATTACGCTAATGATTCCAATGCTAGGGATTTATGCGATTAAAACGGATCAAGTTGACCGTGCACTCGACTGACCGCTTCAATCATGTATTCCGAGGAGGCAGCACAATATCCAACTGATTGACCTCAGTGCATCTGAGGCTTTTGCGACCACCGCACGTTCAGTCGTGCAACTCAATCGCCATTTACAACTGATTTCAAACCATTGTTAACCATTGTGTAACATTCAACATTCCTGTAAAAAAAAATCCTCAAAATTCACCAGATAAATCTGGATATAAAAAGAGGTTTTGGGATATATGTTCAACTAGATTTGGTAATCATTTTGCATCATTTTGTGGAAAAAAACATGAATGCACGCCACTGCATCCTCTTGGTTTTCAATGCACCCATAAGTGAAAAATATCAAGCGGTCTCATAGAGAAAAATAAGAATGATGAGATTATGGAATATGCTAAGGGACCGTCCATAAATGACGTCGACAGCTGAGGTGGGTCAAGGCTCAGTTGACGCCAACAATGAATTTCGTTGTTTTACAACTGTAAAGCATACTCTGTATTCAGTCAAACTTCATTAAGCCATGCATTTTTGCATTGGTTTTGATTTTTAAACTAAAAACTTAGGCCGGAATTCATAGTCGTATAAGTAGTACTTATTTGTATACTTTTAACACACAAGTATATAGTGCTTATTC
>JAQGCC010003449.1:0-15381 GCA_034698905.1 Xestoiulus laeticollis
TCTGCGGTGTGAATTAACACGCAAAAGTTTTCTTGATCCACATCAGCTCTACATCAACGTTGGTGTGAATCAGGTGTTACAATATAACAATAGATGGTGCTTCAAGTCCTCCAGCAATGGACTTCATCGACTATAGACTCGTGAAATACAAAGTCCAAAATTCATATAACATTTTCTTTTTCCTTGTTTTTTTTTCCTAATGATAAAGCACTCTCGAATCCCTGTTCCATCTGCGTGGAATACAACAACGGCAATTGTTTAAATCCCGCCGGAAATGCTTAAATCGATAGAGAAAGCGAGCAAAGAGCTAGACAACATCGCCAATTACGTAATTTAAGTGCCATCTCGGTTCAGGGTGATATCATCATTCGCACTTGGCCTCTACATTCATATCTCGGTTGGGCCTATTTCGTTGTGATAAGACCATCTATGGTCAGCAGGTTTTTGCCATCCTTATGCAGATAACGGAGATCATTGTTTCCTTTTGTTTGGAGATGCATTTGTTATAAGATAAACAAAAGCGTTGTTTACGCTAAGCTTATAATCCGGGGGAATTTGAATAAACTAACTTGTTTCAGGAAAGAGGAATTTTAAGATCAACAAAGAAAAGAAGAAAAAAAATGCTGTGTGTAAGTGGCATTAAATAAAGGCATCATTCTTAATAAACACACTGCATAGGCAGTTAAAAGTTGACCCAGATTGACATGCAGTGAAACCTGTGAATAGCGCAACCCATTGGGACTGAACCACGGGGTGTGCTACTTAAAGGGAGTATGCTATATGAAGGTTCAGCTATAGTGATGACCATACACACCCACTGGTACATGAACATGTACAAATGTACACATGTATGTGCAGAAGTGTACATTTAAAGAATCAGATATTATTATCCTAATTAAGATGCACCAAAAAATGTTGCATTTTTAATGTTTTTAACATAAACAAAACCGAAATATACATATAGAAAACAAATACATGTATACAACTGTACATGTAGTCATTATTAATTGCGTGTACATGTATCGAAATCCTTTTTTTAAATGGTAAACATGCATTCATTTAAGGCGCCTATGCTAATGTATTTTCTTTGACATTTAACCTCTCATTTTGGGATTTCCCAGTGGGTCAAATTTCATTCTTGCATGCTTTGGAATATGCTCCTCACAGGTAAACAAGAAGTTTAGATTAGCAGCAGGGTCATTTGATGCCTAATTCCCACTGTAGTGACTGACGATAAAAACCTACATTCCCTTATGGCAGCTAATACTCATGCCTATGCCAGAGTGCAGCATTGACAATTAACAAAATACTCCAAAAACCTACATCTGCCCATGCGCGATTCGTGGAAAACACAGTGGAACCTTCTTATTGATATGGATTGGGCCTTGATTGAGCCTTAAGCTCAATGATGATCGAAATCAAATTTTATAAGAAGCTCACTCACTATATACTGTCCAAAATACAACACCAAAATTAGACGATGCACGGGATTGGTGTACATATGCAATAAAAAATCATTTTTATACAAGGCATACAATCTAAATACATTGTATCCCTTTGTAGGCACCCTGCGCAGTTAAGAAATGTAAAGAAGGCATTTGAGAAGTTTTCCAGGATGTCAAACTTTAGCTGAAAAATTTAAATATTTAATAACATCGTGCTTTTATTCTTCAATTTCCAATTTTACAGGCACTTGGCATTTTTCAATCTGTTCCATTTATTGAAAATACTATTTTCATCTAGGGATTTGGCGCTTAAATATTTGATTAAATTATTTTTGGTGCAAACTAGTGCCTTGTCAAAACAAGGATGGCTTCGTATAAAAGAATTAAATTTGATATGATGGTCAGTGTGGTCAGCACCTTGGCTAGAAAATTGTACCAAAATCAAAAAAAGGCACATATATCCTTTTGGTGAACCACTTCACCCACAACTCCATAGGGTGCAATAAACTCAATTTCTATTCGTCTCTTTTTCCAATAGGTGGCAATGTCAACAGAGCATCCTAGAATCAACATTGGCAAGCGGAAACCGTGGCAGAAGCGTCATTGATCGAGAGCATGGAGGAAGAGGAGAGTGACTCCCAGGGGGAGCTGGTGGTGGTCACCGACCGCAAAACTCCTTTCCATCCAAAATTAACGCACGTCATGAACGTGACGTCATCAGCACCACAACCCATGCCCTATGCCTCACCGACCAACCTGCCCCTGATCGACACCATGCCCGATTTAGACACCATGCCGCCATTTTTGTGCCATGATGCCCAGCTGGCCCTTGAGGAAAAGAAGTTCCTATTGGCTGTTGAGAGGGGAGATTTGGCCACTGTGAGACGGTAAGGGCTGAAAGACACTCCCAATGGACCCTTCACAAAATACAACACAACTTACACGAATATTCGTGCTATTAAATTACTAAAAGGCCGATTCCAATTTTTTTTTTTTATGAGTTAAAATGAGTCAAATGGGGAATTCCTCATTTCTATAAATGCAGTGCTAGCTGAGTGTTTTGTCTATTGACTTTTTGTGATATTAAACTAATATTAAACTCAGTGACTTTGTTGAGAGCAATGGAGAAGGTCCGCATTACGTGCAGCGCCCCCTTGTGGTAATAAGTTGCAATTTTCCTAGAAGATAGAAACGCGATTTTAACACAGAACCACATTAGAAATAAACCTTTAAAATATCTAGCGATCTAATCATAATACTAAAATGAAACTTTGAGAGGTTTAAGATAATGGTACGAAATTATTGTGTGAATTTTTTCAAAATTTTAAAATAGTAACTGTTTGAAATATTAATGAAAAAAAAAACATCTTCATTGCTTGATGCTGCTTCCTCCTCTCCCCTGCAAGTTTTCAATTTTTATTTGCCCCTACGTGGCGCTACCTACTCGCGCATGCGCTGTTTTGTAATGCGGACCTTGTCCATTGTAATATTTATATGTTGTCAAATAGATTTTTCCTTAGTTTTCAAATTAAAGCATTTTTCCTTGACTAATCCAAGTCTATCCAATTGCCCTGACTATGTCAAATTATCCAATCGCCCTTAGTATTCCAAGTCTATCCAATTGCCTTGATTATTCTAAGTATATCCAATTGCCCTGACTATTCCAAATCTGTCCAATGGCCCTTTTTTTAGCAATTTCATTCTTTAGAATGGAACTTTATAATAGGTTAGACAAACGTGTAACACTAATGGGTGTCTTTTGATAATAGGTGAACTTAGCTAGCTGAGCACTCCTGGGCACTTGAGGACATTAAACATTTTGCGAACGAGGGATATTGCACATGCATGGCACAAGTACTCAATTTTCAATGTACTCAAGTGTCCTGGAGTGCTCAGCTGCTTGAGTTCCACTAGTGGCACCTGGTTCCTTAAAACTAGTGTCTGAATTACCTTCTGGATCCCTCCCCACATCACTCCAATAACATTCCATTGACAATAAGCCATCTATTTGAAGGTACCTTAAGTTTTGACAACATTTTAATGCAGGACTTATTAGTAGGGGGTTGGGGAAGCAATTTCAAAAATTCATGTCATGCTATTGCGATCCAATTTTCTGTAAACCCTTCAAATAAGCCAGTAGCAATCCAATAGGAAAATCTCTGAATTCAGCGTATTTTTTACCCTGAAGCATTGACCTGCATTTCAGAACTCTGGAAAGGAAGCTAAAAGACCCCAGCTACATCAACATCAACTGCGTGGACCCACTCGGCAGATCGGCTTTGCTCATGGCCATTGATAACGAAAACTTGGAAATGGTGGAATTGCTGATTGAACATAAAGTGGAAACCAAAGACGCCCTTTTGCACGCAATTCACGAACAATACGTGGAGGCGGTGGAAGTGCTCCTGGATCACGAAGCCGTCATACACAGGCCTAATACTCCTCATGTAAGAGACATCTATATTGTAATAACGAAAGTGGTACAGTGAAAGGGCATGGGAGGATAATGCGACTTCTTCCATTAGTATATGCCTCTTAGGCTCTTCGTCTAATAAGGGGAATTTTTTTTTTCCCATTAACTATTGTGTCAACTTGAGCTCAGGTTGTTACCCTGATAGCCCCTTAGTCCTAGACTCAAGGCATCCCCTGCCATAGGGCAGTTTGAGCTGAAATTAAATATAGATGGCACTCCTATCTAATGGAGAGGAATCTCCATGTTATAATAGTTATTCTTACATATTCTTACATATTGGCTATATAATGTGCATTTATATAGTCGCATAACCAATAGGTAAATGTGCCGGACATACTCTCGCACGTGGTATTAAGGATAATTTAATATAAAAATGTGCTACACAATTGGATATCTCCTTTACTTTAAACCTTATTTTGTTTATCGTTATCATCAGCGATAATTTAAAAAATAAATATTTTAACGAAATTCAACATGTAGTACAAGTACCGCCATCCGACGACATTACCTATAATAAATTTTAAAATATTTTTTTAATAAATTATCGCTGCTGATAACGATAAACAAAATAAGGTTATAAGTAAAGAAGACATCCTATTTTGCAGCAATTTTTGTATTACTAAAATCTTTATCAGTTCGTGCGTTAGTATGTCCGGCACATTTGTCCATTGGTTATGCGACTATATACATGTACATATAGCCAGAAGACCCTCTTAAAAAAATGCAAAAACCGTAATGGTAAATGCAGTTTTTGCCAGAAATACATTTAGAATACATTTAACTCCAGGCATAAAATTATGTTGTAAATATCAATTGAGCTATTAAAAATAACCAATGGAACTGTTTAAAACAACTTTTTTTTCTAAATTTTAGAGTTGGGAAGCTTTAGATCCCGATGCGGCCACGTTCACCCCTGACATCACACCCCTCATTCTAGCCGCCCATAAAGACAATTACGAAATCATCAAAATCCTGTTGGACCGTGGCGCCACCCTGCCCATGCCCCACGACGTGCGTTGCGGTTGCGAAGAGTGCGTCACTTCCAGGTTAGAAGACAGCTTACGTCATTCCCGTTCCAGAATAAATGCCTACAGAGCCCTGGCCAGTCCATCTCTCATCGCGTTGTCCAGCAAGGACCCCATCCTCACTGCCTTTGAACTCAGCTGGGAACTAAAGCGACTCAGCTTTCTTGAGCACGAGTTCAAAAATGAATATCAGGTAAGCAAGGCCCTACTTCACCTTTGACCTTTATAATTAACTTCGCCTTTATTCTCCTAAAACTGTCTGGTAATCACTAATGTCACATATGCTGTAAATGCATGATTGCCCCAGCTCGCCCATAAATAGGCAAACTAGCATTGCACCAAAGCTTTCAGTGATTGCCTATGTTAAGGGCATACATGTACGTGTGCAAGGCATCAAGGCATCAGAATTGAAATTAAAATTTATGCGAAATTTGTATACTTTTTTAGTTCCTGTTTGTTGTAAATCATTGTCAATGTCACTACTGTCATTTGATCACATGTCAAATGCTTTAACAATGTTAGCTTTTTAAGGTATTCAATTATCTACCAAACTTCATTCACCTGTAGAAATAAGGCAATAAATTACAAGTAAACTACTAATACTAATACTTTTGTGGAACAAAACACTTGTAATTTTCAATTCTGTTCTTGAACTTGTAATGTATGTAGTAATAATTACAAGTTACATGTCAAAGTTTTGTGGAACACAACATTTTATATTAATGGAGTTTACAAGTAATTTCTCTTGTAATTATTAGACCATACTTTTTGTGGAATAGGGCCCTGGGCTAACTGCATGTAACTATCTATGAAAACAAATACATGTTTCATATTCCCTGCATATTCTAAGTATATTTATAGGTTTTCCGTTGAAGCCTTGTCTGATCGTATTGTAAATGGCTATATGTAAACCAGCATTACATAAAATCTTTAAGAAATTGCCTATCTTAGGTTCAAGATGGTAAACTATATTTCGTTGATGTATTTTATTGATTAAAAAAAGTTTAAATTATTTCCATAGCTGAATAAGCATTAAAAAAATTCCCGATACTGAAATGAAAGAAATGAAAGCCTATAACCCTGCTCAGTTTTAATATGAAACCATCCACCGAAACACAATCAATGATAAGATTATTACAATATCCTATTATTATAATCCATGATTACAGAATGTTGCATTGTTTTTTTAGAGCAGGTCTATTTACTGTATCTGACAAGACTTTGGAAATTTTAACATAAGGATGAATATCCTATAGGATATTCATAGTCTTATAAGACTATTTACGCAACTTGTCTGCTAAATGCATGTAAATTTATTAACAGTACCGAATCAAACTCTCAACTTTGAAATTGTTAATTAAGAAATTAGATGAAAGAATATTTCCTATTAAAAATCAAACACCGTAGGCGTAAAAAAATTGAAACTCGATAACAAGATTTAAAATTGGATTTAAAGTCATGAAACAGGATTCGTCTTTGGAAATTGGATAACTACCGTTGCAACGTTTTCTCGTTATTTTCTACAGCTTCAGCTACGAAAATATACTCTAGAAAAGCATCTCGAACACTATACACTGAAGATGTATTTTAATAGAAAGATTTTTCCCCCCACTTTATGAATAGGTTTCCATTAGGTTGACTCCTATTTATAAAAGAGTGCACGAATGGGGAAACAGTTTTTGAAAGCTACTTGCTTTTATTCGTTTTTATTGCATCCTCCATACTTTATTCAATTTCATTATGTTGGGAATCCAGTAAAAGTTAAACTTCAAATTTCTATTTTGAAAAGGGAAAAACCACACGTTGAAACCCTGAAGCCATAGTGTATATTTTGGGGAAAAAATATAGGAAAGCATAACTTTTATACTAGACAATTTCTCAGAAAATTTTGATTCATTACGATTTTTTTTAAACTAAGCATTTGAAAACACCGGCAGAAACAATTTCAATTTTAAAATCAATTCAAAAGATTACAGTTGACAAAAATCCAAATATGCTAAAATGGATTAGCTTATAAACGTATAGAATTAAATTTGCTGTTAAAGATTGTTGAAACATGATTAGAATTTTCTTTAAAAGCATATACTTTAGGCCTATTCCAAATTTTCACAATAGATTTTGCATATTGTTATTCAAAAAATGCACAAATTGCTTGTAATTACAAATAGCAACAAAATCTGAAAAAATTTCTGCAAAAATATTGTTCCTATCAAATGCAAGCTTTTCAGATTTCAACCACCATGGTTCATTAAGATAAAATAATCTTAGGCACAAAGTATAGAGTCGCCCAAATCTATCAAATTAGTATATGCAGCATTTTCGCCAAATTTTAGCTAGCTTCGTATCTTCTAGCTAATACACTCGCTTCTTTGAACTTATCTTTCTTCTATGAAAATTTAGCTACAAGCTAACAGGCTACAAGACAAAGGCATTTCATATCCAATAGTGATACTTGCAAACCATCCGGTATGCCCATTGTCGTTTTGAAAATTAATATGCAGGAAGAGAGAATGGGAAGTCATTGACCACAATGCACTTAATATAGAAAAGTGCATCCCAGTGTATTGGGAAATATCGGGATTTTGCTTAATAAACAGGCTGTAATGTTGCTTATAATAGAAGTCAAGAGTGTCTAGTAAATTTGGTGGATAAAACGCAACCATATTTCAACGATTTTAAAACAGATTCATTAAATAGACAAGATATCAATCTGATAGTACCACAAAACTACATTCATGTGATATATAAAGTGGTAATTTTGGTTGCTGTTTATAGTGAAAAATCGATTTCTAAGAGGTGCATAATGGTAAATGATCAGCTGGAATAATTTACCCATAAGACAGGAAGGGGGTGTCATTGTATTTCCTAAACGTACACGGTTTAGCCAATTTGGCGGCCATATTGGGAGTCATATTGGGAGCTAAAAATTAGCGAGTATTAGAGAGGGTTAATTATTTTGGAATCGTGGATCCCCTGTAATTTTTCTGGGTTGCTAAATAGCCACATGCATGCATAAATATGCACCCATATACTTTTCTTCTTTATACAGTGTGTATATTTAGATAATGTGTTTGTTGAACCAATAAAAAATAGCCAATGCAATAAATAAAGCATTTCTACTTGTATGTCGCTTGAAAAGTAGTATTTTTATATCAGATTTCTCCAATTAAACAGAAATTTCCGATGCAGACCTGAAATTCCAGCTTCAATTTTCAAGAATCAATTCTGACTATTTCAATGTAGCCTACTTATTATATTGTAGCCTACTATAATACTGAAGTACATTTTCCAGACTGCTAGACACCCATAACAATCCCTTATACTTTAATACACAATCTCTTACCAAAATAATTATCTTTTCAATTTCTAAAGCAAGCATTCCTTTAATATTCCAAACCCTCGATTTAAGACTTTGATGAAACGCATATTATTTTTAAGAAACATGTGCGTTAATGCCCTTGATAGTAGATGACACCAAAAAATTCCCCTTGCCCTCTACACATAAGACGCTGTTCCCATCCTCCCAAAAAAAATCGATTTCTAAACCAAGTTGCTTTTTTTCTCCACGTGAAATTTATCGCACATTCCTGTGATTTATGAGCAAGGTTTTTTGATTTCAAGAAGGATGCTCGAGAAAACAAAAAAGAGTTCACTAAACTTAATGCAAAAATTATGCGAAGAGGCATCGGGGAGACATCTTAAAAGACAGCCCCATTTCCAGTTTATCCAACGGGCAAATAATGCCTAGTAATGCGTTTTATTGAACTTCTCCTCTCGACCCCAGCAAGCAATTTTATAAAAAGCTTGCTCATCATCTCAATCAATATTTTCGACTTCATCCAAACACGTTGTCAAACCACTCAACATCACTTTTTCCTGAAATTTATCTCCCATAGAAGCAAGTTCAGCAACGACATTTTAAGTCACCACCCTCGTCTCCTACAAACGAAATACATTTTTTAAAACTGCATGCCTTAAGGTCCTCCTACGAAATCCAATTACAGCCAATAAAGGACCAATCAACAATCCAAGTACGTTTGACAATGGTTGACTGAAAAGGTGTTGACAGAAAGCATTTTTTTCAGTTTGTACCGGTTTCCACGACTGGAAAATTGCACCGATGACTTAAAAACAAGATGCCAGCTTAACTTCTCTCAAATGATTAATGTTGGTAACCCATATAGCCTAAAACTGACAAAATAATAAATTTGATACGAAAGCGTGACATTTCAGGCATTAGAGATGACAAATTCCATCTTAAAAAAGTTTGGCGGAACCCTATTTGCATAAATGAGGAAAATCCATTTGAATAAAACCTTATCAAAAAAAAAAAACTATTAAATGACAGCTGTTACAATTGAAAAAGATAAAATATGGTGAATTAGAGCGACATGTGCGCGACACTCTTAGAGTAAACGTCAAAAGATGACTTATGACAAATGAGCAAATAATTGCAACTTATCCAACAGAGTCAAATCACTCAATGTCCACGCCATACTTTTTTTTCCAAAATAATTTAAAAGTATGATATGGATATGTGTTTTGAAGCGTTATGTCTAATAACACTTTGATATATTGGAATAGATGGTGGCATGCAATAAATGTTTTTGTAAATACTAGATGATACAAAAAACAAATCTATTTCCTTAGTAGGTAAAAGTAATGTTTTAAAAAGCTATACCCTAATGGGCACAAACTTTGCCCTAGTCCACACTTATTTTCACTTATTTAGATTCTATCCCATTTAAACCTCTTCTAAGTGCCCTTTAGACCATCCACTTTAAATGCAATAGAGTGCAGTCGTCGCAAGAAGTGTATTTAAGCGCTACATCTTTTAATAATTTAATCAGAAAGTAAGCCTTAATTGATTTCACACTTCTAAAACGAAAATATAATATGCACAGGCGTGTAATTCGTCGTTACAGGTGCCCTAGCATGTAAATGGATACGTCTAGAGACCATGTGTCTGAAATGAACAAAGGTGCTTAGGTATTGTTCATTTTTAAGTGCTACTGAAGTGAAACTTGCTATAATTAATGCAATATACATGTATACTGTGCAAGATGTTTGGAATGTCTATACAGTGTGTACCTTTCAGCCAGTAATTTTTGTGCTAAAATTTACAATTATTTTCCATTGTTACAGGAGCTACGAAAGCAGTGCCAAAACTTCGCCACGGCCCTTCTGGATCACACTAGGAGTTCCTACGAATTAGAAGTCATGCTAAATCATGTAAAGTTCAATGTACAGGGTGTCCCATTTCAATGGAGCAGGAGGAATCTTATAGTGGTTGCGTTTAAAAAAAAATATGTTAAAACAGTTTCATGAAGGGGGCACCCTGTACGTATTTCCATTAACTTGAAAAATAAAACTCGTTAAAATTAGGGAAAAAAAAATAATGCCAAAGGTTACCCCTATAGGATCCCACGGGCCCTGCCTTTGAACACGGAGAAAGAATGTCTCTTAACAGGCTGAAATTGGCTATTAAATATAAGCAGAAAAAGGTAAGGAATTTCAAAATTATGACAAGTAATTCATCTCACCTTTTTTTTTTTGGTAATTTTTCTAGTAATTGTTTCTAATTTTTTTTATAGTTTGTATCTCATCCTAATGTTCAACAATTATTAGCATCCATCTGGTACGAGGGTCTTCCAGGTTTCCGTAGAAAAAACGTCGTCTTCCAGACTCTGCAAATAGTCTGGATTGGATTTTTGTTTCCACTTTACTCCATAGTGTACATCTTGTTACCCCACACCACCCTGGGACAGACCATGAGAAAGCCATTCATTAAATTCATTGGTCACTCAGCATCTTACATCACGTTTCTAAGTAAGTGTGCAACATTGTATTGTTTACATGTTATATAAACTTAAAATTTCTCATGAACTTTGCAAGAAGAAAGAACACTTTAAATTCACGAGTCTACAAATACAAATACTAAAAAATTATTTCTCCTTATCAATGCAAATAAATTCTGGAATGATTCCGGTACATTCATACACATTCTGGGAATCAGTATAGGCCTACCATAAATCGGAGTGTCTAGCCATTCATTTATATGATAATAATACGATTTCGAAACCAGAATCCTAGAACGTTCATAAAGTTTTTTTCATGAATGGCAACTTGTGATACAAAAAATTTAAACATTAACCCAATTCTCGATAACCATAAAATAAATCGGAGCGAAAGAAAGTACTTTTGATTAAAAAAAGTGACTTTCATTGTAAATATTCTTTTGTCAAAACCATAGGCTATGCATTCTTCTGCACAACCTCAAATATTTAGCAGATTGTGTTTTGTCTTTGACAGTGTTAGTTGCTGAAGATTTACTTGCCTCCAAGAGTTTAAAAAAAATTTCCAAATGCATTCAAGGCCTTTAATTTTATTTGAATTTAAAGGTAGTTGTCAAATAAATAAGTTTGAGTTTATGGCACTTACAAACACCTTGGTAAACAATTTGTACGTGAAACTTGAGTAACACCAGTTTGGCCAGGTGCATACATAAGGAGAGAGAGAGAGAGCTTAATGATAACATTAAGCGAAATGTTGTTTACAATAAGCGGTTATTTACTAATAAATAACTGGAAAAAAATTTTTCTACTATTTTCGGGGTTTTTTATTTGTGAGAAAAATCCGGGGTCAACCAAAACGCCTGAGACATACCCAGGGTCGACCAAAAGTATTGAGACATACCCCGGGCAATCAAAACTCCTGAGACATACCCAAGGGTCAACCAAAATGAAACGAATCAAGGGGAAAAAATTCTACGGGTATACATGTATCATATCGCATGGGGTTTGGTTGACATCGGGTTTTTCTCACAAATAAAAACCCCCGAAAACAATAGAAAAAAAATACTCCGGGTATTTATTTTCAGATATCAACCTCACCCCATGCGATATGTATTTGTAATTTTGTATAAATGCCCATGGATTTTATAATCCAGAACATAATTATCCGTGGTCCACTATACCATTTCACCCACTACAATTTAATTTCTCAAAAACCCTACTACCCGTCACTCCGTATCATCAATCAATCAGGACCTTTGGTTAGGCCCTTCACGGATTATTGATTTTCAAATTGCTAGGTTGCTGGACGTTGTCCTTCTTAATAACTTTCACCGCAGGATCATTTACAGTACAATATAAAAACGAGCAAAAAAAAAGGCCAGACTCTTGACCATTTCATTATCAGAAAAAATGCAGCTTTTATCTTGTCATATTCTGCGTTTTGCCCAAAATTGTCCCCTTCCTCCCCCTTCAATTTTTCAATCCCATCGGATGATTGATTTTCTCCTTTTGGGCTTTTTCCCACAATGTCCATCTATTTGAGTGAGCTACAAATGAACTACTTAGTTTGATCTTTTCCTCTTCCATGTAATCTCACATATACGAATTCATTCAATACTTTTCTCTATATACAAAGTGGTTTCACTTGAAAACGACAAAGACCCCGTTAACTGATATATTTCCCCGTATTCGTTCCCAGCAGTATCGAAACAATATCATTTCTCGGTGCAGTTTTCCATCTCTTCACCTCCGTTTCTGAGAAACCTCTGTTGTTGGGCACTTCTGTGCATGGGCTGCACTCATAAAGAATCTATACCGTCAACAGTTGAATTGCACAAAAACTATAGTGAACGACTTCTAAAAATTCTAAGAGTTCTCAAAAATGCATTCTCAAAAAAAAAAAAACATTAAATGATTTCAATAATGAATTAAGTAGGGAAAGTGTCAAATTATCAGATGGAATTAAAATGTAATTAGATTGCCAACTTCTTATAAACTAATATTCTAATTTCCATAATTTCAAATTACCAATGGAGGTTAACGTAATGAATAAGATAATGTTTAATGACAAGTTAAATGCATTAATGCCAAATGGTATTTAATGGAGATATAATTACTAAATACAGGGTGGATCAAAAGTCACTGCCACGCCACTTTTTCTTAAATCTTATAGTTATAAAAATATGTTAATGTGGTTAAATAGGTAATCATGTGTTCTCTTTCCAATGAGGCTATTATTTTTCACCTACGATCATTTTTTACGGAAATCCTAATTATATACTTTTTAGCCATAACAGTTAGTACAAAATGTGAAATTAGAAGATGGAGAGAATGATTTGCTTGTATGAAATCAACTGTTTTCTTCTTCACTGGTAATGATTTAAAGTTCTCACGATGTTTTAAGAACAGAGGGAAAAACAATGCAATAAATTTAAATAATTGCCAATGAAGGTAAAATATAATAGAATTAGTGGATGGAGCTCGCATGGCATTTATTTAGCCGCATTAACAATTTTCATAAATAAGATTTAACAAGAAAAGTGGGGTGGTCATGCTGTTTCAATATTTGGCATGGAACTGGTTTCAATAGAACTAGCTTTTTATTAAACAGGTCCTTGCCTATGGAATTGTCATGTGTGTAATTCCACGTGCCCAAGATACGGGGTTCCATTGTGAGTGCATCTCATAAATGCAATGAACCATTTTTAGCTGCTCTTGTCATTGATAACCCCCATAACGCATTTCATCCCCCCCTCCCTCTTCTCCATAATGAATATTTTTACCAAAAAATCCCACTTCATACCCACGATATACTTTGGGGGCGTTTATAGACCCAGACTTGAATTTGCCATTAATCACTTAGCGTGTGGCACATATCTTATTCTCTCGAAAGTTATTTCTAAGAAGAAGATAACAGTACAACCACCGAATGACGTCAAAAAACCAGGCATGACGTCACCATTTGCATTTTTTTGCGCTAAAGTTAACCGTTGTTTTTTAACATTACCATACAAAAAAATATGTTTTTATTTGAATTTATGCATTATATATACAAAGACGTCCAGCATCGAAGGGTACCCTTGTCTAGAATCAAGAATCATACAGTAAATATTAGAACAAACCCCCGGGGGTTTATTTAAAAGTAAGGAACATTGACCCGGGGATTATTAGAGACCGGGATTAAATCGAGACCCGGGGTTTATTATTTTTATTCCCTCAAAATCAATAAATTAAAAACGACAAAAACTTAGCAGAAACAAGCATCTATACGGTACCAATATTTTATTTGCCTGATAATTCAATTATAAGGGAAATTCCCTATGCACTGCGCGAAGTAAATGTGAGGCGCGAGCACTTAGGGAATTCCCCTAACACCTTAAGACACTAAGACAAAGACACTTATAAGCATAAAACGGAAACCAAATCACGGTTACATGCACATACTTTTCACAGTTTTCTATAGGTTATTAAAAACACGTTTTCATGATTGGTTATCATAACTCCACGTTTCTTCAATAAAACCTTTTTTTTTTCCTTTGTTCATTAAATTAATTAAATCTAATGAAGATAGGAATGAACGATATCAGATTTCTCATGTAAAACGAGAAAAAAATGCATTCTATTAATTTATTTTAATTAGTGCATACAAGCACCATTTTTCCATTGTTCAGTATGTTGCCATACCAACGTCCATTTTTACCTATACCGTGCATTTTTCACATATTCGACTGCCCATGAGATCGAATTTTTTTAATAAAACTGGAAATAAAACGTGGAAATTTTTCAGCACTCATTTCTATGCATGAAAATAGTGAAAGTCGAAAGTACTAAAAGGCTTTGATGAAAATTTAACAAAGGCCTGTCCATCCAGTGCTTATCGTTCAATAAACCCAGATGTTGGATTTTTTTATTCCAAAATAACCCATATGGCTAGTCGAGTCATGTTTATAAATTGAACATAATACTCCAATGTATTACAGCTTTATCATGCGAAAAAATGTAATCTCATAAAAACTTGAAACTTTACCACGTCAGCGTGAATATATATATATATATTTAAATTTAGCATTATATACCCCATCACCACTTCATGCTATCGCCTTGTCTTATATTTGCTGGTACTGGAGGCATTTCTCGCCATTGCAGTTAAATACTGTACATTATATGCAAATTCATTCATGTCCATGTATGATAGTGAATGTACAAATATGATATTCGCCATGCCTGATAATGCCATCTGGTAGGAAACACATGGACATGCATGCATACAGGGTGAACCAAAAGTCAGAGCCACCCTACTTTTCTTAAAAACATTGCAACAAATTTAAATAATTGTCAGTGAAGACTAAAACACTTGATTTCATTCAAACAGACCATTCTCTTTTCTTTTTTAATAAGACATTTTTCCCTAAGTGTTACGGCTAAAAAGTTATAATTAGATATTCCGTGACAAAATGATCGTATAGGTAAAATCTAGTAACATCAGTGGATAGAACTTGCATGTAGAACCCTTAGGGCCGGTTGCACCAAGAAAGGTTGAGAATAACCTAAGGTTAACCTCCTTTATAACACTAGGTTAACCCACCCTTGCATTGCACAAGCATGGGTTAGGAGAAAATCTAGCCAAAGGTTAACCCAGCAAG
>JAQGCC010003450.1:0-15378 GCA_034698905.1 Xestoiulus laeticollis
TTGAAGTTACACAGACTACGTGAATGTCGACGTAAGTATTCTCCATTGGAAATGGTATGGTTGAAAGCCCCCTTAAGCCCAATATTGGTCCTCTTATGTTATCAATATGTAACTGAACCAACAATGGCAAATATATTGGGCCACTATTAAATGCAAAATAAGAGCGCAATATTGGCCTAGTAAACTTGGACCACTATCAGTCCAATATAGGTTTCATTATCCAATTTTTGCCAATTTAACCAATATTGCTTTAATATTATGCCAATCGAGGTCCAATATTGTGTGCTACTTGGTACCGTTCTTACAAAATCTACTAACAATATAACCCTTTGAAATTTCAGAAAAATTGCCCATCGCCGCGAAAAAGATTTGCTAGCAAAGACAGTCTCTTCTACGACAAAATTCACGTGGACGACATCCGGTGGAATTGGGAGAAATTTTTAATTTCAAAATCTGGAAAACCATTCCGTCGATACAGTCCGAAAGCGGAGCCCCCAATCATGATCAACTCCATCGAGGAATTGCTACTCAATACCAACACGTAATTAGCTTTCAGTCGTATTGGTATCCCAAAGCATCATGGGAGCATATTAGGGACTTACAAACAATGACTCCCGAAAATTACTTATATTTTCAAAGTGAATTTAAAGTAGTTTTTCTTCGCATTTGTAGATTCTAATCAAAAAAGTACTTTCTTAAGGTCATTAGATAAAGCGGCGTTTATTATGACTCAATCGTGACGTCATTCAAGCCACTATAGCGGCATAGTGCTAGCAGACGAATAAGCCGTTTGGAATTATCTTATTTAAAATAAGTCACTTTTTTGTGACTTCGAAAAAGTCACTTTTAAAAAGTAGCTTTCGTTTTCGGCGCATGCGCATTATAAACCACTTCAAAAACGGAAGTGGAAGAGGAAAGTCGCCATTTGTAAGTCCCCATTATTTCATTAGAAGCTAGCTTTCCTATTTTAGATATATTTTTGGTGCTGGGTTTAACACGGATTGATTGTTTTGAAACGAAAATTCTTACTTATCACTTTTCAAGCATGTCCATTTTGATGATGACATTCTGATCAAATACTATTCCAGTAAGTCAGATTTGTCGGAAGGAACTGAGTGGTGGAAGAATTTTTAGTGCATTTGCTTTTACCATGAATGGTTCATTTATGAGCATGCTGAAAATTAAGTTGGAATTTATAAGGCATTAGAAACATCTCGTATAAATATGTAATTGAACTTGTAACTGATAATAAATACATGTACTGTATTTAACAATTCAACACTATGGTATTGCATCAAACATGACCTCATATTAAAAGAAGGGGTATTGATAGGTACAGCGCATCCTGTGCAGCATGTAATTTGGTGTTTATTTTGAAATAAATATATTACTTTAGTGAATGTACGAGGACCTATTTGTTTAAATTTTTTGTTTATGTATATGTATATTCCATTTCATGGAAATATGTCTGTAAAGTTTATAATTGTAGAGGGTCTGTTAAACTTTGCAGACCTATTTCCATGAAATTAAATACACATATACATCAAATTTAAACAAATAATAGAATATTTATGCTAGGTTATCGTACATTCCATTTGTTCCATCAGTTTCCAATATTAAATAAAAAAATTCTATCATTCTAGTATGCAACCCTATAATATGTTAGTGGTAGGTGAAGGGGGATGGGGTAACAAGGGTGCAAAGATCCTGACCCTTGGAGGGACTCATCCAAAGGATTATATATATAAAGAATCATCAACCCAGCAGTGCATTGAAATAGAAAATTAAATTAAAAATCAACCTTAAGTTTAATACCATTGAATATCTGAAGAATGTCATACTTGTAGACATTTTCATTAGGCCCATATGGAAAAGGGCTGTCCATAAAGGACGTCACGATTTTGGCATATTTTTGACCCCCCTCCTATGTCACACTTAGTCACAAAAAGTCAGACTCCTCAAATATGACCTAACAAAGCTCTACATCCCCCCCCACTTCAAAAACTGGTAATTGTCACTGTAATCTGTATGTATGATATTGCAGGAAAAAATATGTATTAAAAAGGGGGCAATGGAAAACTGAAATTTGTAAAAATATTTCAATCAAACTTGTTATTTAAATTAGCACATTTTGATTTTTTAATGTGACGTCACATTTCTTACCTCCCTCCCCCTTGTCACAAATGTGACCTCTCCCCACTCTAGCGCGTAACATCAGTTGTGGACGGTCCCATTACTTAGTCACGAGAATAGCCATCTGAAATTTTGGTCGCAATGAATACGTACCTGAAGAGATCCGGGAAATAAATACAAAGCAAAATCAAAACCTTGGGGTTTAACTGATGCCCAAGGCAATTTTAGAAGGTGAGAAATAAATTACATTATTTTCAGTTTGCAATATGCCATATAATTTTTAATAATTAAATACATATCCATTCAAGAGGACACATATAATATCGAACATCCATTTTTGAATTAGCATAAATATCAGACATTAAATTAGTTGAAGGAGGCATAAGGATGTTGCTCGCTTCAATTAATTACATAGCCAAATATGCTAATAACCATCTGCAAGCGATGACGAAATACATCCATAGTTATAAATATATAATCTTTTAAAAATTATTAAAGTTCAACGAGAGCAAATTGAAAAGGAAAAATGCTCACACACATCTGCAAGGTGAAGCTAATCGACGATAGCGGGTGTCGACTGCCATTCCCTGCTCAACTGACTACTGACAACTGAAAATTACTTATTTTGCTGTCAATGTAGAAGCAAGAGTTTTGAGACGTCAAACTACTTGGGTTCGTTTCTTTTACATAAATTGAACATCCTAAATCGAGGAAAATGGAAGGTATACACTGACAGACTGTGAAGAAGGATATAAACGAATAAAAAGTGGAACAAATTACATTTAGGCATGATTGAAATTTCAACACATGATTCTAATAAAAAAAATCACAAAATTCTTAATCTTTAAGGCTTGTTTACACAATGCCATCTGGCATGTGAGCTGCTAAAGGATGCCAGTAATTTGCACTGTGTGAACATATAGATTTAATGCTGTGCTAATAGATACTTGCATGTGCAGTAACTTTAATGCAAGCTACTACAAACTTTTTTTGTTTTTAACATCAGTAAATGACATAATTTTGAAAACCAGCTTGCTAGACTGGGTACTGGCTATCAAGCTACTTGTGCAGTGTAAACAATCTGGGATTATAGCTTGAGGGCCAGCCACTGTCAACTAGCTATGCAAGCTACTCACACGGTGTAAATCAGCCATTACTAATGGTATACACATATAGTTATGATCATGTGGATTTGTGTTGAATTTACAATCACACCTATCATAAAGCAGCAACCAAAAAGTTTTTCTTATCAGAAGGAATTCCCAAGTAGCACACAATATTGGACCTCGATTGGCATAATATTGGAGCAATATTGATTAAATTGACAAAAATTGGCCAATGAAACCTATATTGGACTGATAGTGGTCTTATTTTTTTGCATTCAACAGCAGGCCTATATTGGCCAAATATTGGTTCAGCTACATATTGATAAAATTAGAGGACCGATATTGGGCCTAAATCTATCCCAATATAGGTCCACTTATTATAATCTATATATTGGCAATTATGACAAAATGTCAACATTGCAATAGTGCGCCAATATTGAAAAAATGTGTTTGGCCTATAATTGGCCAATATTGAGTGCTTAGTGGGAATGGAGTCAGTTTCATTGAGCATCTGCATGATAGTAGAATATATTGGTACAAGTAAGTTTCAGAGCAGCATCCACAACAAGCCAATACTTACATATTTAATGAGATCACTCAAAGAGTATGGAAATTAATACTCAAGATTGTTTATGCAAGCATAGGCCATGTGATAAGAGAAATATTATTAATTTCAATATTCAATGAGGGCCCCCATATATACATCCAGCTTTCTTCACGACACAACATTTCTTATAGGAACATGACCGTTTGAAGTAGTTTTAAGATTAATTTGCATATAACCGAATGCCCAAACACGACAGAAGCGCACATGCCGATGGGGCCACACACATTCAATAATAATAGCAATAATAATAATTTTCCAACATCTTCCTTTGGATATTAAACACTATCATATAATTAACAAAAATACTTGATCCTGGGCTCAACTTTCAGGAGGTGGGTGTGCCTGAGGGGGGAAGAAAAAACAAAAGTGCAATCTCCCTGAGAATAAACCCCCCTCAAATGTCCACACGGAACCAGTGTATAATATGGGAACATTATCTAATGATCGATTAATTGCTATTATAACGGTGTCATTATACCATTATGAAAGGAATCATTCGACATTGATTAAATCACGTTCAGTTTCATATAATGTAGTTAGGAGATCATATATATAATAGCTCCGAATTTCTAGTCATATGTATATTTAAAATCACTGTAAAATACATAGTACCCGTATTAACCATGAAGAAATATAAAAAGAGGAACTTTATCGTGTTTACAAGAAATGCTGACAAAAAACAAGAACAATACGCACACTGCACTACATTAAACACCGATTAGACAACTAAGATTGTAAGGGAACATCTTTGGATAGTTCGGCGAGTCAGGGGCAATAAAAGCAATGCCTTTCCCACAAATTTCTCGTCTTAAATATAGTTGAATATGCTAGGCCGAAATCACCCATTAGTATACACCAATATACTCACGCGTACATTCAATGATATTTGCAAGCTTTGAGCTCATCAGTCACTGTTGTTGAGGTTTGGTTTAAATTTTAAAATGTTGCATAGTTTGTCGATGTTTGCTGATACTTAAATTTCAGATTTTAATTGGTTGCATTCAGACCTTTTTATAACGAGTAATTAGAACGTGCATGAAAATAAATTTGCATATTCTTAGATTATGTGACTTTAGGGGGTAATGCAACAAGATGCATCCTGGTTAGTAAACTTTCTCAAAATGCAACATGATAGATTTGTTTCTTTGGCCTGCACTAGATTCACTGATTCTGTTTATTTGGCACAGGAAATAGAAAACCAGGGCAGGAAAAACCTGCACTGGAAATTTTGCAGAGTAAATTCAGTGCAGCACTGAAATTTCAAGATCGTCTCATCTGAAAGATCACTCTCTAGTAGTAAAACCAATTCAATGGGGCCGTCATCTTTTTACAGTAATTTTTTTCTGTTTCTTTGTTTTACCATTTCACTTTGCACTGGGGTTTCACTTAAAGATAGCTCCACCCATTTCCTGTTTGCACTGAGTGCAGACCAAAGAAACAAACCTATGTATAAATGTGTTTGCACCTTTTCCCATCCTTTTTCTTTAAAATTACTTATTGGCCAAAACAATAATAATAAAAAAGTTGTTAAAAGAACTCATACTTTTCCAAATATCCACGTGATAAATTTGCATATTTCGTTTTTTTTATCAAGAATATCAACCCCCGAGAACACAGGTAAAAACCAGATGAGGTGTGCATTTTAAGATAGTCTTGCCTACATTTTCTTATAAAGTAATTTCTTTTTAAAATTTCTTAGGGTAAAAACAGCATACAACATGGAGCATGGCATGGCTTTGAAATCCATCGGGAAACCAATCGAAACGCTGCATTTCAAGGCCATGTAATGCTCCATGCTCTACACTGTTTTTACCCTTAGTCTTCTAAAATAATGAGTTTAGAATAAAGCTAGCATAGCTTATTTATGGAATGTACGCCTGCGTATATTTAATTGTTGAGGCAAGTGAGATCATTCGCGTTATCATGGTATACATGTGGTGTATTCGAGTGGTATAAGTAGCCCTCATATAGTTCTAGGTGCGTGTTCATTTATGTTTGTTCCCAAATTTGAGCAGTTGGGCATCAATCAATTAAAATAGATGGCACTATAGTTGTAGTTATACCGTATACACATTTGTTTGAATTATAATTGATATATGAGATATCAACATAAATCCCAATTTCTATTAGTATGGACATTGAGGATGGAACAGTTAGTTAGCAGTGACGTTTTTGAGATAACTTTATAATATACTTTTAAGCATAGAATGTTTCTGTGGAAATTCGTGTACCTGAGATCGAGGCATACATTAAGAATAGGTTGAACGAAATGGTTGTTAACTATTCAATAAGACTTAACAAGGTTCTTAATCATCACCATATACATCTAAGTTATTTAGGTCGGTTTTTTTCATGATAGTCTTCCGATATGACAACTTTAAAATAATCTACTGTTATGTAAGCGATGACTATAAAATGATATACACTGAACATTTATAGTGAGTTGTACCTAACCAATACAATATACATGCACATGCAATTTTAATGTTCCACTGAGTCCTTTAGAAAAGTTGAAAATATGCCTTGATAAGTGATTCTGGTTTCAACCTATACTCTACATGTACAATGGACAAGGCTCGCTTTACGTGCAGCACCACCTTGTGGTAGTAAGTTGCAATTTTCCTAGGGGATAAAAACACGAGGGCCACATTAGAATTAATTTTTTCATTAATAAAATTTAATGATTTAATTATGATACCGAAATGAAACTGGGAAGTTTAAGATACGTTTAAGAAGCATGAAATAATTTTACGATTTTTTTCAATTTTAAAATTGTAATTTTATGAAATATTAATGAAAAAAACCATCTTCATTGCTTGCTAGATTAGATTGGTTACTTCTTTGGAACGGAGAGCCTAAATAAGGCCAATGCACTTCAGTGTGCCACTCTACGGCTATCCCATCACTAGTTGGTATTGGGTGTGATTGCTTAATTCTTTGTGCACCCTGTGGTGCAGTTTATACCATGCTACCAGTCTTGCTCTCAGCTCAGAGGCTAATTGTACAAATTCATCCATATCCTGAAAGCCAAGTAGTGCATGTAACCTACTGCGACCTTCTGTACTTTCCCCTAGAAGTTTTAAATTTTTTTTGCCACTACCTGGTGCTATACTTGCACATGCGCTGTATTGTAATGCGGACATTGTCCATTGTAAATTGGTCTGTCACTAACTTTGGTGCTGTGTTTTCACAAGTTGCGTTTCAAATTTACTTTGTGGTTAACAGACAATAGGAGGATTGGCAGGTTTCCTTTAATCTTGACGACATTGGCAGCACTGTTTTTTGTTAATGCGCATGCGTGGGGACGGCGTTAATGGGTTTTTGGTTGAGGGGAGACAATAATTTCATTAGTTTAACGTGATACCACAACGTCTTCAAGGCGCATAACTTACACTGTATTCATGCGCAATAGTGTTAGATCGTTTTCGTTAAGATTAAAGAAAATCATGCTCAATCCCTCTAGTATGAATTCTAACGTCAAATTGAACAGTGTTTTATTTACTTCTATATGGCTATTGAAACAAAAAAAAACTCTTTTGGGAAAAATAGAATTGAATCTGAAAATAACCAGGTAAAATATTGAATTTATTTTAGCTCAAGGGCACTGTCGTAAAACGAAACAAATAAAAGTCAAGGTGACAACAGCTAGGTATCTTAATTATCACGCCTGCTGCATTACAAAAAAGAGAATTTTAAATTATTTCGTGAAATTAAACCACTTGTTTAAAAATAGCAAAATGACTGTCATTAACTGTCATGGGGGGGAGGGGCAAAAGTGGAAGCTTTTCTAATGGCATTTGTCACGCTATTACCTAAGAAGATTGTCTAGGTTCGGAACCAGGTATTGTATACGTTACATACAGTTTTTATTTCCACCATTAATTCGAATTAAAAATATATTCATTAAAATTGTAATAAAACTAACGTTGAGCATTTCCACAGTATTTCGCCATCTGACCTACAAGTACATTGTACATATTTCATGAAATATTAGGATATAATCTAATCGCATTGTAGCGGTATAAAGGCCTAAGTGATTTTCTGTTCATGAAAAACTAGAAAAAATCCTATGCAAAAAAAAATGTGTACCGGTACTACAAAATAGAATTGCTAATAAACACATTTTGCCCTCTCATAGTTGGTGTTGCAAACTAAAGATATACGGGGAAAGTAATAAAGTTATTACAATCAACATGAAATATCAATCGCATTGGCAAAACTTTATTGTCGGAGCAAAGTTACATTCCTGCCATTGAAGGTGATTCAAAAAGACCTCCAAGGAATTTCTGTAAATCGCCACCAGAGAACCGATAACAAGATGGCGCAGCACGTTGGCAAAGTTGAGAGGTGTGATAAGGTTCCTGCATTTGAAGGGGAACAATGCCAAGGAGATTCACGGTTAGTTGGTGGCCGTTTACGGGGTCTTTTTGCAGGTATTTTTGTATCACCATCAATGGCAGGAATGTGGCTTTGCTCCGACACCAAAGTTTTGCCAATGTGATTGATATTTCATGTTGATTGTAATAACTTCATGACCTTCCCTCGTACAGTAGTTTAGTAAATATTCTGAGAAATATATTTAATTATGATGGTACTAAGCGATAGCGTGCTGTTAAATTGCATGAATATTGGATAAAATGAATCCCTTACCAAGTAAAAAAGAGTAAAATACATCTCAGCAAAACTGATTTAATGAATGAATTTTTGATCTAATATTTACACAAAGTTTGCTGACCAATTTAATCAAAATACATCTAGATCTGAATTTCATGAAAATCACTTGGTGAAATTAAACGCCATTTTTAAAATTTTTGCCATCACAAAACATAGGTTTTTTTATCACAAAAATAATCGTATGTTGGCATTCTTGCTATTTCTTCAAATAGTTCAGATTAACGCTTTGCAAGTTAAGAAGGCTTTCTGATGAAATGTATACAGAATGTATGAAAATTATGATGAACAGCAGCTGTAACGTCATTGTGTCAAATCTACCTATAATTGTAAACGTCAGATATTTTAATAAATAGATCAGGGGTGTTCAAACCGTGGCCTGCGGATATTTTTGGCTATCCCATTTGATGCATTTTTAGCTACTATTTTATAACAGAGCTGATTACATATCGAAAAAGGTGTAATCTAAATTTCATATTTTCATTTGATAGATTAAGAGCATGCATATATGATACATGTAGAAAACACTTTGAATAACTTTTAGCCCCAGGACACACTAGGCGGGAAACGGCGTTTGGCTAGCCTCAAACAGGGCATCGATTTTAATTTAAATTCTAGAACTATAAAATGTGCACATTAATAGCTAGTGCAACATTTTCTTTTTAATTAAAAGCCTTGTTTGAGGCTAGCCAAACGCGCGGAAACAGCATAGTGTGGCCAGAGGCTTACATTATGAGATGAAAAAAATTTAAATGGGAAGGGGCCTTTTGGCCCGCGTTTGAAAAGAAAAGATTGAACACCCCTGAAATAGATGCTATGGAGCGTAGTTCATTTTAATTAATATGCTCAGCTGCAGATTCGTACAGGTTTTCAAGTTCAAAAAGTAAGGACTTTTCAAGGGTGTTTGAGGAATAGCGTTGATGGAAGAGGAGGGGTGCCATGTTGAAATCAGGAAGATAAATTATTATACACCGTCATTTTCCTTAAATACAAAATATAAAATGTTAATAATAAATGGATAAGGTCTGCGTTATGTGCAGCGTCCCCACATTGGAAATAAACTTTTAAATAATAATATCTAGCGATCTAATAGTGATACCAAAATGAAACAGAGGTTTAAGATAATACGAAATAATTTTGTAAATTTTTTCAAGATTTTAAAATAGAAACTTTTTGTAATATTAATGCAGAAACCATCTACAATGGTAAAACATTGTACAATGTAAAACTAGCAAGAACCACCATTTTAAAAATATCAAATGAGCATGTATTTAGTCATCAGAATTTCCAAAATTAAGTACTTTTTAAGCACTTCGACTGATTTATAAGTACTTTTCAAGACCTTGAAATTCATCCAAGCAAAAGTAAGCACTTTAAGAACTTTCAAGGACCGGTACGAACCCTGTCAGCATTGTGTGTTCATGTCAACTTTGCTATAAAGAGGAAATTAATTTCTTTGGGTAAGAATAAAGATGTCAAAATAGTCAATTTCAGCCATTCAATTAATTATAACCTTGAATAATTAAGAAATTGTTAAATCATCACTTCACTTCTCATGGACTGTAAGCTGTCACATGGATTTAAACCATTTCGTTCTATTAGCATTTCCATCAAAAAAACACCAAAATAAATATCAAATGTCCTTAAACGCTATCGACCTATATTAAAATTCAATTCAATTTCTGATAGAAGCACAGTTATAAATTACCTTTACAGCAATACTGACTGACTGTTCGGCACGAACTATATACAATACCGTAATGCCAGTATTTCCATAATGACTAGAGACAACACTAATAGGCACCTGAGAGAAAATCCATGCACACAAATGATATTAGCATCGTCGAACATCCTTTTTAGCACAAATGCTATTGGAAAACTGCATTCAGCTCTCTGTTCTGGAACATTGGAATAGGTGCCGATAAATTGCCAATCAGTTTTTTTTTTCAAAGCAGTTTAAAATAAAGGTTATTAATGAATTAAGAAACATGTAAGAGATACAAAAGAATATTTTTTTATGTTGTACAGTAGAACCCCTCATAACAAATCATCTATTAGCTAATAACCTCTTGTAGTTAATAAAATATTTTGGGCAAAATAGAGATTAGCTAATAACCCCTCTTACTTAAAAACATTTCAATGGACCCAAGTATTTCAGTAGTAAATATTTAATACCTTACATTACCCTAAATGCTCTGTATATTAAGCCCCAGGCAACAGTAGGCTGTTTCCGAGCGTTTGGCTAGCCTCAAACCGGGCGAAATTTTATAATTCTAGAATTATATAATTTGCACATACCGTATACTCTTTCTCTTAAAAATCTGGCACTTTGCCCAATGGCACATGACATGTTATGCTGACTGCGGGGTAATGTATTGAATTGAATATCTCGTGCAAAAATTTTTTAATTAAAAGCCTTGTTTGAGACTAGCTAAACGCTCGTTTCCAGCTTAGTGTGGCCTTGGGCTAAGTGTAAATCCCACGTGACAATATGTCCTCTGCTTCTGAGTAATACACACACAAGTAACAAATGAACTTAAAGGAGTATATGTACTAACAAGGGAATTTCCCCTCTTGGATGACTCACTTGCAGCATGAACTGCATATAAGTTATTCCATTATGAAAAAAGGAGGGTTGGATGGGACAAATTAGTCGTTACAGTGTGTGTACAACAATTAGATGCATTTTTTCACATACAGTGAAGGATCTTATCATTAAAAACTTCAAAAAGATCACCCCTCTTACCTAATAACCTATACTAGTGAATATTTTAATAAGCATAATTTTATTAGCTAAGAGAGGTTCTACTGTAAACGATAGTTTAAATATGATTTCCAGCATTGGCTGCAGACAGTTCAGAGATGTGCAGTACGGGCAATGTGTAGGAAAAAAGCCACCTTGTCCTTGGTCTGATGGCCGCACATGTTGCACTTAAAAGGGTCCTTGAAGCCGTGGTAGCCCATGTGGACAGTATACATGACACAATCTTTAAAGGCCATGTCACAATACTGACACTGGTAGGCATCGGACCACTGGTCCTTGTTTTTTACTTCCACTTTCATGACCACGCTCTCAACCAAAACCTGATCTTCAGAAAGGCCTATGTCCTCGCCGTTCTTGCAGCCGTCCACTGGTGATTTCGTCGCAGATTCCTCGCCTTCTCCAGACGGGGAAAGCTTTGGTTTGTCATTGGTATCGAAACCGCTGTCATTGTTAGGAGTTGAGCTTTTGGCGGTCACATCTTCAGAGTTCTTGCTCAAGTCGCCATCCTCCATGGAATCGTCGGTGAGTCCCAAATGGCCAACCGGAGGAGATTCTCTCTCCTTGTGCAGCTTCATGCATATCCTGTCTAGCTTGAAGGCCTTGCCCTTCCTGCGATGCTTCGTCTGGTTGGGCGAAACGGAGGATTCTGCAGGCATTGGTTCAGTTGTGCAGATCTCCAGAACTCCCTGAGAAATGATTTTCTGCTGTTGATGATGTTGTTGCTGCTGCTGTTGTTGTTCCTGCTGCTGTTGTTGTTGCTGCTGCTGCTGCTGCTGTTGTTGCTGCTGATGTTGCAGAAGATATGCAGGCGACAGTGGGTATCGCTGCATCTGTTGCGCAACAAACGGAAATTGTTGCTGTTGAGGAGAGAGGTGATATGGGAATGTCATCAGGCCCGGGGGCCGCGGGCCACCCTTAGTGCTGCTAAGGTCTAAGGGTCCCAAGCTAGGGTGATTGTCGACCGAAGGATGCACGGAGCGGTCTCCTCGTATTGCACCGTGTTTGGAAACTTTGTGTGAATGTCTGGCTGGAGAGACCTTTGCTCCAGAGCCATTGAGGGCTGGTGAGGTTTGCTGATTGTCCGAAGGTGGTGGAGTGGCAGCGAATAGGTTAGAAGAGAACTCTCTCATCATGTACGGTTTTACATTAACATGCTCCGAGAAGGCCCTCAGATGTTCCAGCGGGTTGGGCGGTGATCTTCCTGGGGGCTCCTCCGCCGCAGGAGGCTTGGATGATGCTTTGGGCTGCGCCTGGTTGGATCCCTTGTGGAAACCAAAGTTCTGGCCATGATCTTGGCCGTTTTGCACCTGCAACAGATTGAAGGGGTGAGGATGGCGGATCAGGAGGTCCGCCCTGTGCTGTTGCTGCGGCGGATTAAGTCCCAGGGCTGCGGCTACTGCCTCCATCTGAGAATGCTGTTGCTGGCCTGGGTCTTGAAGAAGGGTGTCTGAGCTGATACCATACAGGTTGCACAAGTCCTGGTTTTCTGCTGCAGCATGCAATAGCATGTGCTTGCTGAAGCCTTCGCGATGCTCGACTGAGAAGTCGCACAAGGAGCACTTGAACGGTCCAGGCTCCCCAGGGCTATGGTGCCGACGACTGTCCACCTCGTCGCCCTCACCGCCAGAGCCTAGGGCCCCAGAGCCTGGGGAGTGGTTCCCGTTTCTCGGGTTCCCGTTCTGATGGAAGCCATTGGGCAACCCGGCAGAAGCTCCCTGATAGAAGAAGGGCAAGACGGCCGAGGGGGAAAGCGCACCATTTCCGCCCGATAACTGCAGGGGTGAGAAAGGCAGGGTTCCGTTCCCGCCATTGCTTCCAGGGTTGGAGTACAGCTCATCCTGAGACTTCTTGGTGCGCGGGCCCCGGCGGGTGCCGTAGACATCGATGACAGGCGCGGGGTTGGGTGTCCCGTCCGCGTTGAGAACGGTGGAGGGAGTGTGGCCATACTTCCTCAAGTGCAACTTGAGGCTGTGACAGTACTTGGTGGCATAGGTGCAGTTAGCACAATGGTACTGGTAGATGTTGGAATGGGATTTCATGTGACTATTCAGCATGGACTTGTTGACGCACGAGTAGCTGCACTTTGGACACTTGAAGGGTTTGGAGCCGAAGTGGTTGCGGAGGTGATACTCCAGGTGGTGCTTGTACTCGGTGACGAAGGGACACTTTGGACACGTCAACAGCTTCTCCGCCTTAATGTGACTCTTGCTGTGGTCCCAGAAGTCAGTCTTTACCGTGGCAACGTAGCTGCACTGCTTGCAGCGGTATGTCTTCACCTTGCTCTGCGGGGTGCCGCTGCCGTTGGTGTCGCCCTTGAGGGTCCCAGATGGCGAGAAGTCGTCCGCAGGAAGCTCTGCATGAAAGTCTTTCACGTGCCTCTTCAGCCGACCCTCCGTGCGGGATGTGTAGTCACAGTGACCGCACTTGTGGTCGTAGTCTGCGTTCGGCTGAAACTTGTATGGACATTGGCCCCCTTCGTCGTCGTTATCCCTCGTCCGGCTGTAGAGGGTGGGTGGTGAGCTCTGGCTCACCTCGTAGTAATCGCCCTCACTCGAGTCCGGACGTCCGTGGCCATTGTTCCTTTCTAGGGTGCCGTGCATCTTTCGGAACGGATACACCTCCTCCTCCTCTGCCATCTCCTCCTTGGAGTTGTCCACACTGGGTGACATCTCCCCGTCGAAACTGCCGGTGCTGTGGCAGAGACTGTCCGCGTCCTCCGACTCCAGCTCCTCCTCTTCTTCCATCAGTTCCTCCATGGCCCTTGTGGGGCTGCCTACCTCCGAATTCTGACATTCCGATTCAATCTTCGGAGTCGTCTTCCCGTTCTCCCCATGGGAGGACACGGGTAGACCATGCTTCAGTTTGTGCTCAAGTTCCATCGCCACGGACATGGTGGCCTCGAAGCCGATGGGTGACGAGACCCGGGGGATCCCAGGAGTATCCATCACCGAACGCAGCAGGCAGGTGACGCCAGGGGCAATCAGCGTGGGACCGTCCATTCGAGGGTCGGACGAAAAACGATTCAACCTATCTCGGTTTCCGACTTTTTCACCATCGTTGTCCACTTTCGTTGAGAGAGGGGGTCATCCTCCCAGGGACCTGGACATGACCGTCAGATGTGTCAAAAGACATCCCGTAATCTGAAAAAGACGAGAGAAAAAAGGTTGAAAATTCGATGTTTCCATACAAAACAAATCTCTCAGAATTCTGCAGGATTCGCCCGGCTGATCGTCTGCAAAATTATGGTGACTTTTTCTGTAAAAATCAATTATGATGCATTTCTGCAGAATCAATTATGATGCATTTCTGCAGAATCAATTATGTCACATTTATGCAGAAACTACAATGGCAAAATTGAAAAAAATCGTTAGAGGAATTCTTATATTTGCACTTGGCATTATATATGGTACCTTATACAGTATACCTGTATTTGTGCAATGTATATACATGTACATTAGCGTATATTTAAAAACTTTCATCGTTTCAATTTCTGCAAATGTATCTCTGCAACAAATTTGGCAGAATTATAGTGGAATGTTGTATCCCATGTTTTCCGTTTTAAGAATTCTGCAGAAAATACACTGATATTTTTCTGCATTTTTTTTGCAACGTCTTTGAGGAGCATAACATTTTGTTGCGTATTCATAATAGTGCACGTTTGTGTTTATCATTCTCATTAAAATTAAAGGAAACCTGCTTAATCCTTCTATTAGCTACAGAAGCGACCTACAAAGTTATTGCTAATGGTTGAATAGGAGAATGAGATTGACTTTAATTATTTGTGGTAAAAGTCACACTTTTTGTATACAATTTTCATTGCCTTTGTAAACTGAAACATGATTAGCTAGATTGAGTTTTTTCTCTTGCATAAAATGATTGGACAATTCTTGTCATGTGATATGTCAGACAAAGGTTAACTTTAAAATACAGCATTTAATGCTGTTATTCTATAGACATCAACATAATGTTAAGTAATACAGCATAATGTGCTGTAAAAATTACAGAATTATTTTACAGTGTTACAAGGTTGGCTTAGTGGTTATGCTTAGCTCCTTGAACTCGGGAGACCCGGGTTCGAACCCCGGTCGGCTATCCTG
>JAQGCC010003451.1:0-15378 GCA_034698905.1 Xestoiulus laeticollis
TAACAATGTTTAATATATGTTTAAATTCACAATGTCATGATCATAGGAAACCAGAAAACCCTCTTGAGTTTCATGGCAGGTCAACAACTGGAATATTTTCATGTTGAATTTCCCTGACTTTTTCAGAATAAAACGTCTTTCCCTGACATTTTCAGGTCTTTCCAATTTTCCTGACTTTTCCAGGTTTTAAAACAAATTTTCCTACCATCTTAAATTTAACCAACAAAAAATATAACAGCTTATTATACATTTGCTTAAACGTGTATGCATGCTTTTACATTTTATGTTGGTTAAGGTGGTAGGAAAAGTTGTTTAAAAACCTGGAAAAGTCAGGGAAGTTGAACATTTTACTTATTGGGAATCCCAATCCAGATTCTTGGACATATACCAAATGAATTTCCCCATTATAGAAAAAGGAAAATGAGTAATTCATTCCCATAAAATTATACATTGATAAGGTTGTATAAAAATAATAAATGCCCTGGTTAATACAAAGGTTTTTGCATGTATGAAATAATTCAGAACTTACAATAAATTTCTCTTGTTATAGTTTTTGGGATGTCATGTTAGAATTTCAGTACAAACCTATTGTTGCACTTAATCTTGCTTGTGCAATTTTTAAACATAAAGCGTTAAAGATATAGGCCAAAACGACCAAGTAGAATGTTGTAGAACGTTTTTAAATTAGTTTTAAATCATTGATGACAAAGTTGCAAATGTCATTTTAAATTCCCTAATGTTGGAAACCCAGCATAGAACTGGTAATTTGTTGGGATGCTCGTTCCAATAGTGAGCTTCCCCGCAATGCATTTGTATTACTTATGGTGCCAACAAATAACATCCGATAATTCAATCTTCAAATTAGCAATCTGCTATTAAATGTCGCAAATAGGGTTCATACATAGACACATGGCATATGTCATAAGCCAAACAAAAAAGGTTGCCTCCAAACAGAACGTGCATGTACATGTAGATGTATATCAAGTTTGATTTATCTCAAAGTGGATGTATACTGAAATACAACTATATTCAAAACATCAATGAACTTGAACAAATAAATGAAAATGTTCACTGTTGCTGGCATAATGCCAGACCCATCAATTCTAGAAGATTGTAACACAGATATGCATCAACAAATGCTGATAGCTAATCACAGGTAACTATTAATTAGTCTGGAGCTGTGAACTAAATGGATCTCTCAAAGTTTGCTAAGCCAAAGCTTTATTTTAAGGGCGTTTTGTGTACCAGAATAAGCCTTTTATACCTAAATTATTCATTAATTTAATTTTGGAAACGATAGGAACAAATAAAATGTACGAGAACCTGGCATAAATATTCTATTATTTGGTTAAATTTTTTGTTTATGTACATGTATATGTATATTACATGTCATGAAAATATGTCCGCAAAGTTTATAATTGTAGAGGGTGTGGTAAACTTTACGGACATATTTCCATGAAATGTAATATGTAGAACCAGGTTACCTAGAGCACCTACGGTGCTTTTCCAGCCCTTTTTCAAGCGGGTGGAAACCCCGGCCGTGACATCAGGGATGGAAAAGAGTTGAATAAAATGTCCATTAATTTAAAAACACTCAACAAAAAGGCTCCATTTGACGTTAGGATTTTGAAAAAACTGTTAGATGCGAATCGAATCCTGCGAGACTCCGTAACAAGTTACGGGATAGTTCCCCGTTTTCTACGGAGTCTCGTTAGGTCGATGTTTTCAAAGGTAAGCTGGCAGCCGCAATATTTAGTTTTACAAAGAGATAGGGGAAGTGTTTCAGTAAGCTGGCGGGCCATCCGAACGTATAGGCTTACGTTAACACGTTCGTGAAAAAATGGCGACGGCTGTATCGATGCCGTAGGTTTGCTGAGCTCGTTTTGTAAGCCAGGAAGGCTGGAAATGCGAACACTATAAAATAACAAACGGTCTAAGGCACGTATGCGTTTTAATATAATAGGATATACATGTATATTTAAACAAATAACAGAATATTTATGCTAAAGGTCCTCGTACATTTCATTTGTTTCTGTCAATTTCCAAAATTAAATTAAAAAATAATTTTGAAAAAAGGATTATAACTCTCTTAAGCCAAGTTGTCCGGGGTTGTGGCTTAGTTTGTTTGTTTGTTTGTTGATTTTTAACGTTGGCCTATTTCTGCACACGAGGACTAAACACTAACGCCAGGGAAAAGGCCTCCTTCACCTCCCTGGGAATTTTGCTTACGAGGGGAGACTTCCACCCCCTCTCGAGGGGTCTTTAAAGTGCAGAGAGCAAGGGGGATCAACACGGAACCTCGGTTTAAACTCTCATTCGAAAGAGCCGCCACTTTGGGAATTTCGCCCTTTCGAAAAATTCCCACACCCTGGGATCGAGAGGCAAGCACGCAACCACTCGACCGTCGGCGTGGGCAGGTTGTGGCTTAGCTAACCTTTGGCTTAAACTAATACCAGTCTGAGTTAGGCCACGATGGATATCCTCACCTTTCCAAGCTCCAGGCAATTCGTCCAGAGCATTTTACCGTTTAGCTCCAAGCCACACTACGCGGAAACGCGCGTTTGGCTAGCCTCAAAGAAGGCTTTCAATTTAAAAAAAAATTCGCACGATATATTAATGTGCGAATTTTATAATTCTAGAATTTAAATTAAATTCGATGCCCTGTTTAAAGCTAGCCAAACACGCGTTTCCAAACTAATGTCGCCTGGGGCTTAATGTACAATTTCTCACATATTTTCAAATCCAGAATTTGCATCAAATGTTGGAAATTTTGGTTAGGTTAGGAAAGTTCATACGTGATGAAATGCCCATGTAATAAACTATTCTAAAGCCCAGTTTACTATATAATGTATGTTGGATTCTTCAGGATAATTGTTAAACAATCTCCAAAAATATAACATTCTACATGAAACGAGTTTAATTTTAGCATATGGAAAAAAAAAATGCAAATATTTAGGTATAAATGATCTCAAATATAAGCATTACCTGTTTTGTAATTTGGCAATCGACTAACACCTTCCCATGTTTTCTCCGTAGGTGTACCTACAACCTATAACAAGTCATAAAGAAATTGTTAGAAAATATACCGAGCAAAATATTAAGTGGAAACATAATTAAGTAGACATTTTTACCCTAAATATTTTATCAAGTTGATCAGCATAATCTTTCACTCCTGGAAATGTTGGCATACCAGAAATCATTTCTACAAAAATACAACCAACACCCCTATGCACAAAGATAAAACAAATGTTAATTTGAATTTAAAAGCATAAATTCAAACTTAATATTGGTCAATGAGATTTATATACCACATGTCCAATGAAGTGGAATAATCTGTTGAACCGAGCAGCACATCTGGTGGTCGGTACCATAAAGTAACGACTTCATGAGAATAAGTACGGCTAGGGACGGACTTGGCTCTCGCTAGTCCTAAAAAACAGATTTACACATTGTATTAAATAAATACACAAAGAATAATTTACTTCTAAGTGCTAAACATACCAAAATCTGCCAGTTTTAGTTCTCCAATTTCGCTGATTAGGAGATTCTGTGGCTTCAAGTCTCTATATTAAAACCAAGATAACGTAATAACTTTTACAATTTCAATAGGAATAACAAAGTCATTCTAATAATATATGATAAGTTGTGTCGCATATCAACCCATGTAGCACTTAATATTGGCCAATTATATACAAAACACATTTTTCAATATTGGTATAATTGCCGATATACGGATTACATGTACAATAAATGGACCTATTGGGATAGATTTAGGTCCTATATCGGTCCCCTTATGTTATCAATATGTAACTGAGCCAACAATGGCAAATAAATTGGGCCAATATAGACCAGCTATTGAATGCAAAATAAGAGTGCAATATTGGCCCAGTATTGTCTAGTAAGCTTGGACCACAAGCAGTCCAATATAAGTTTCATTGGCCAATAGTTGCCAATTTAACCAATATTGCTCTAACATTCGGCCAATCGAGGTTCAATATTGAGTGCTACTTGGGAAGAAATATATGCATTTGTATTTCATGCTTTATAACAATTCCTACATTTCTGCTTCAAACATCACCTGTGCAACACTCTTCTTTGGTGAATATATGCAAGGCCTCGCAGCAGCTGGAACAAAAATAGCTGCAAAAAAAAAAAAAAAAATAGAACTAAATGAGTGATTCCCTTCATCAAAATCTACGATTATTCGACAAATAAAACATTCACAAAACATAACAAATAGGCGCTTACTGCTGTAAAACGTTCAAAATAAACATAACGTTTTCTCAAACAGCCATATTTTTTTTAGCAATGCAACATATATCTTCATTCATCAAAGGCATAAAGCAAATAGCTTTTAAGCACGCCATTAAGCAATCAAGACCTGACTATTTCATTGTATAATGAGAGTTAGTGTGCCGATCCCATACAGCATACTAAATGGGCTCCACTCCATGTGAATTGCTTTCTGCCAATTTCTCCTCTGCAAATTTGTGAGGATTTCTCAAGGGCCTCAGTTATAGGGAAATTTGAGATAAAATTTAACTTTAAAAACTAGAGCTTATAGCGCACGCACAAAGGTAATCATGGAATGAATGCAATTTTCCATTTCCTGCTAAGTGCAACGTTGCTCCCCTGGGTGCAGCATAATTGTTATATTACGATATTAATGTAAGTTTTGCTGCTTTTCATCCTCCACGCAGTATCAACGTAACAATTTATTCCACTTTTACATATGCCAATAAAACCGATATTAAGGAGAATTAGTGAAACGAAAAAAGAAAAAAAGAAGACAAAATGAGGCAGGTTTACTTTTCTAGTTCATTACTGGGAATCACCCAATTCTCTGGAAATCATTTCTATGCAAATGCTAGCGGCCCTTGAATTCGCTTTTGATAGAAAATAGCAATGAATTGAATGCCAACGCTTGTTTCTACATGGCAACTTAATCTGTGTAAAGCCAACCAAATTATAGGTTAAATTTCATGAAAAGTACTCTTCTAGCAAATCTTCTTTGATTGCCAAAATGTAAAGTTTCAAACCATCGATTTTTATAACATACAATGACGCCATTTATAAAATAAAGAATGAAAAATGAAATAAGAGAACCTAATATTTCACAATGATATATTGCTATACGAGTCCTCAGCCCTTGTTTAACTAAGAAAGTTAAAATGAAAAGTAGTGGCACGTCACCGCAAAAGAGATTACAAATTACCGAGGCACATTGTATGAAGAAAATGAGTAATAGACCTGGTACATAGGAAACAACACAAGTGCAAAGATGAGCATATGCACATTTCTAAGCAGGCATAATACATGCCGTATGTGAATGTGCTAGCATAACATACAGTGAAACCTGTGAATAGCGCACCACATTGGGACTTAACCATGGGGTGTGCTTCTTGGAGGGATGTGCTATATGAAGGTTCAGCTAATGAGATGACCATAATGAATCAGATATTATTCTAATGAAGATACACAAATACATATGTTGTAATTTTAAATGGTTTTTAAGCTACACAAAACTGAAAAATACATATAGAAAACAAATATGTAGATGAAGCCATTTTTACTTTACATTGGGTACATGCATGTATCTAAATACCTTTTCTTAGTGGTAAACATGTATTCACTATGCTAATGTATTTTACTTGACATTTATCGACCTCATTTTATAATTTTCCAGTGGGTGAAATTTCATTGTTGCATGCTTTGGCGTACGCTCTTTGCAGGTAAAACTGTGATTTTGTCCCAAGAAGCCAGTGCCCATGTCGCGTTTTGCAGAGAATACGCTATATAAAGGTAGTTTGTTCCATAAAATCGATCCGGGTCGACTGCGACGGTGCGCTACTCCCAGCTAGTACGCTATATATGGAGGCCTCTTATTCGCAGGTTTCACTGTATTCCGCAAGATCATCAGTCATTTGTCTTCATTGCGTGCATGCATATGTGGTTCGGGCATCGGAACTACTGAATTTTACATGCAGCTTGAAAACGTAGCTTCCCAGGCAAATATAACATTTTTTGTATTTAAAATTTGAGCACAGTCAGCTAAGCCAGCAATATACAATCCTAAGATGTCTCAACAAAGAATGTACTGGGAGTACCCTCCAAGTTGTGCTAACAATTTATCTACCAATGACATCATAACAATTATCAGGAAAAAAATAAAATCCATACTACGTATATTGCATTGATATAGGCAAAGCCATTTCCTGGAAATGCTAGCACGCATATGGTAAATATGGTTTCATCTTAATATGTTTGCTTTTTACTAGGAACATTATATACATATTCCTGTTGGAGGAATTTTCAATTTCAAAACCAATTTTGCATTTTATATTGCATCAATACGAAAAGTATATATTTGCCTCATAAAATGAAAGGAATATACATGTACATCCATTATCGCTAGGTGTGCCTCTATAAATGATATGTTTACGCACGCAAATTATTATAAAGAAATGTCAAGGGATGCAGAAAATCGTTTTCTACATCTTTATGACATTAAAAAACATGTTATTTGAACTTTGAGCTTTTGTAGGCATTTTGAAGATGTACCATATCTACACTGCAAATCAAAACATCTTAAATTCACTGTCGCCGAAATAAGATGCAAAGATGCATCTTAATTTCACCACTTTCTTAACTTAAAATTAGTTGCATCTTTAAATAAGACATTACCTTTAACAAAAGAATTGTAAAAGATGCATCTTAATTTAAGTTAAATTTGTGAAGATGCATCTTCTCATCTTATTTTGGCGACAGTTTTAAGATGTTTCCATTTGCAGTGTATTTAGAGACGTTAATGGTATCACGTTAAACTAATGAAATTGTCGTCTGTCCTCAACCACTAACAAACGTGGTGTCTACGCATGCGCATAGACAAAAAACGGTGCTGCCAATGTCGTCGAGATTAAAGGCAACCTGCTCAATCTATATTATGTATCAGCAATTCCCCATAACTGGAAAAACTTGAAACTGTCAAGAAAGTTTGATAGACCTAAAATAATCAGGGAAAATCTTGAAAAAAAGTTAAGGAAATGCATCATATACAGTAAGCCAGTTATTATTTTATAGAACAGGATCCCCTCTATTATGTATCAGCTATCTCCCATTACTGGAAAAACCTGAAACTGTCTAGAAAATTTGATAGACCTAAAATAGTCAGGTAAAATCTTGAAAAAAAGTTAAGGAAATACATCGTATACATTAAGTTAGTTATTATTTTATAGAACTAGACAATTATATTTGATAGAACTAAAATAGTCAAGGAAATTTGATACAACTGAAGTAGTCAGGGGAAATATTGAGAAAAAAAAGTTAAGAAAATGTAGTCGTATAAAATTATAAATATTACATCGTTTTTACATTCAGTTAGCCAGATATTTTTTGCTAGAACTAGAATAGTCATTGAAATTTGATAGAGCTGAAATAGTCAAGGAAATTTGATACCACTGAATTAGTGAGGGGAAATATTGAAAAAATATATAAATATTACATCTTTTTCACATACTATATACTTGTAAGCCAGTTATTTTATAGAATATATAGTTATATTTGATAGAACTAGAATAGTCAAGGAAATTTGATACAACTGAAATAGTCAGGGGATATTTTTAAAAAAAATAAAGTCAATCAAATTCATCATATAAGTCTTTTTCATACAAGCTACTTTTCATACAAGCTAATATTGAAAGCTAGGATGGAAAATTCGCTAAACACTACATCTATAGATTTTGTGTCTTTATATAGGGATTTCACGTTATTCCTGCTTAATAAAATACCCACGACGTAGCCTAATTGGATGCTAATTTACAGGAAGTTTGCAGTATAGTGTAATTAACAAGAATATCCGTCATTAATATCACTCTTGTTTGTTCCCGCATTATTATTGTTATTAATGACAAGACTAAAGTTGATTCCAAAATCGATCGAATCTACTTCAGTTTATCCAACATATCACTACTAGTATTTCATCTAAGTGGTTCTGGTATATTTATAATATAAAGTACATGTATTTTTAGGAAGGAAATGTATCTCCATTTAGAAACCCTGAACATAAAAGCATATATAGGGATCATAAACGAAATTGCTTTATCGTTGATTCATTTGCAGTTAATGCAGAAAAAAATAACAATTTCATAAAACTTAAACGTTGTTAATTTTCAGTTTTTTCTACACATGTCTCTTCAATGTTAATATTTGTTAAAAATTGAATTAATCTTTGTTAGGACCTTTTTAACGGTTTTAGTTTCACCTCATCATTATACAGTGAGATGCCAAGTTTGGTGAACTATATGCATAAAATTTGAATAACTCGGTCCTAAAGCGACAAACTCGACGGTTTTAGTTTTCATCTCATCATTATGCAGTGAGATGCAAGTAATTGTAGATGCAAAGATCATCCCTGGTCCCAAATGGGAATTTCAAGCAAACCTGTGGAAACGAAGGATTATAATCAAATCGTTTTACATCATCCTTAAAGTCATGTCGCCGTAATTAATATGCAGATTTGTTTGTATTTGGAGCCCAGATTTTCGAAAAATTGCATGTTCATGCAGATTTTATTTTATTTTTTCGTCTCGAAATCGTGAATCTCAAATTTGCAGTCGATGATGGATTTGGGATCATTATCGGCAGTCTAGTCTAGTTTTTTGACACTAAAGCTCATCATTATTGAAGCATGAATTTATAATCGAGGATGTTTAAAAATGATGGAAAAGCCTCTTTTTTTTTTACCCCCATCCTGGTAATGCATGGCATATGACCTTCAAGACGAGTTTGAAACTTCTACAACTGTAACCTGAATAATGTCCGAACATAAACAACGGCATTAAATTTAAAGGACGAGATAATCACCCGAAAGTGCATCCGTGACACTTTTAGGGAAGCAATTTATCCTGACCCCAAAAGTGGAAAATGTGATAGTGGAAAACTTTGGAAAAGTTGGCAATCACTGCTTGCTTCCGCGTGCTACAGGTTTGCCCTCCATTTTCCATTAGGGCCTACAATTAGGACAGTATTCTCACGGGAGCAGACATTGTCCTTGGCCTGCAACTAGACAGAGATGATCTCAAGATGTCCACCTTGCCTTCCAATCACGTGCTCGTAAATATTTTAAGCTGGGAATCATTTCCAGGTGATAATGGCCGTTTGACCTTTCGCTAGATGTAGCAGCCAAATGCGAGGTGGAAGTGTGCCCCTAATGGGCTTTTCCTCCCGTTTAATGGATTTATTCGTGTCGTGTGTGTGTGTGTGTTTGCGTATCACGTGTTTATTCGCATAATAACAATACTCATGTCTGGGAAATAATTGGCGAAGAGTTGCTGTTTCAATTTGCGTGTTGGGGAGGCGAAATGGAAGTGCCCTCGACAGGTTACTGTAATGCGGAAGGGCTTTTATAGGCTGTCGAAGGTGTTTGGGTTTGGTCCCTGAAAGCTGTGGTGAAAGGGGTCAAAGGGGCTGATGAAGAGTCGATGCTATATTCACGCCGCTCTTTACTGCGGATGACCATTGATGAGGCAGCGTATGCATTGCGGCCTTTATTATTATTCTATTACCATGCTAATTAATATTCAGTTTTGAATTTGTCGTAATTTTATCCCTTCAGCTGGGAAAGGTCAGGGGGCATGATTTGACGTGACTATCAAGATTTTCCTACCTTTTTTTAATAGCGTTTCCTCGGGTTGCAGGTGCAAAGTGCGCGTGGAATTTAATTAAACGTAAATATCTTATGAAAATGGTGTTATGAAAGCCTTTGCAGAATTTTAAATTTCAGTTTGGTTTGAGAGGGTCTAAATTTGGGCCTGAAAAATTGAATTTTAGAAAATTCTTTCCGGATATAATAAATATCAACTAGAGTACAGTACTGTGTATGAAGCGTATTCCCCAGATATATTTCTTCAATCATAATTATTTCGATTAAAATATATTCCAATAAAAAATACATAATTTTGGCATGTATTACTAATACAGTACATGTATAGGCACAATCGGTTACACACATCGGTTACACAAAGTGGAAATCTAAAGTTTACTAACCTAGAGTTAAAATATAACTTAAAGTTAACCCGCCAGGTTAGCTGTTTTGTGTTGCACCAAATAACCCTTGATAAAATTACCCATGGGGTTATGGAACCCATGTTGAACCATGCAGAAAACAAAATGGCCATTTTAGTATAATAAACTGAGGTTAACCTTGCATACTGCCTGGGTTAATCTTTCTCTCCATCATTTCCTAACCCACGCTTGTGCAATGCAAGGGTGGGTTAACCTAGGGTTGTATAGCAGGTTAACCCTAGGTTATTCTTAAGTCTTTACTTCTGTTGGATCAACCAGGCCATTTCCATTGGCTTCCAAAATTCGTTTATTTCGTTTATCTAATACAACTTCTATTACGGAATTTTGTAAGTCTAATCGAATACTTTCTCTTGATCGAATTGTTCAATACTCTGACTTGGTAGTTTTAGGGGAGGCGTTAAAGAACTACAACCACCCTTTTCACTGGATAAAAAACCATTTGAAACAAATTCAGAATTCCCGCCCGTCAACTCAATTTCAATTAAACAGCGATAAAATTATCAGTAAATTTATGGATAGATGCTTTCCATTTAGAGCTTATCCAGTCTGGAATAGCCTTCCACTTCATCTTCGTACAGACCTATTTGATTGTTCTCGCCACTCATGCATAAGAAGTTGCAAACACTGGAAATTGAGAATAAAAAATTATTTGATTACCTTATAAGACTTTGAATCAAGGCACACTCTTTGTCAAGTAATTTGTTTTAATCCTCATGGCCGCTTCTTGCTTGACACACCGAACGTCATCTCGGCGAGTTTGTCGGTCTTTAAGTAGGGTCCAACGTGAGCCCTCAATATCATTGTATCTATGTATTTTATGTTGCGTCTATATTGTACTCTTCGAGTGTATGAATAAATAAATAAATATTCAAATCGATATCACATTCTGCAAGCAAGACTATATATATCATACTACATGTATATTTTTTTTTTCGTTTTTGCAGCATAAGAAATAAGTGTATAGGCAGTATATATGCTGCAGATTCATTATGAACGTTCATATAGAAAAACGTATACAATAAGTTTTTTATATTCCGCCCAGTTTTTTTTTTTTTTTTTGCACAGGTAATTCCGAATGGGGCTTTGTATTTGTAGGATTTATATATATGCATATACATTATACATGTATTTCATCAACTTGTTAATTCATGCATATACTGCAAATAAAAACATTTTATAGATGTCCTCGAAATAAGATGCATCTTAATTTCACCACTTATAAAATTAACTTTGTTTTAAGATAATAATACGGATAGTAAACAAACGAAATGCAAAAGATGCATCTTAATTTAAGTTAATTTGCAAAGGTGCATCAAACTTCTTATTTCGGGAACAGTTGTTAAAATTTTCATTTGCGGTATCTATAGGGAATGTTATATCATTGATTAACAATTAAATTGCCTGCAGCATGTTTAGTAAAGCTTCTCCATTTAGTGTATAAAGTTGTCATCAGTAAATTACCAAATATCAAATATCTTCATGTAATAAAATATTATGTAACAGTGTACCTGACAATTCATATGTAATGTTATATGTATTTCGTAATTAAATTATAGATTATAACAAACAACTTAATTTTAATGCATTAAAGCGAGTTATTCAATTATATTGTGCTTATAAAAGTATGCATGTGATGCATAGTAAATATATTTAATATATATATATATATTCTGAAGTCATCGTTGGATGTGCTCGACCGAAGAGCACTCTAGAGTTTCTAAAAAGATGATGTCAACGACATGCTGCAGATTTCTAATTGTTTCCATTCCAGAGAATCGTTAATTAAGGATTCAAGTAAAAAGGTTTCAAGTGTTCATAAAATTTATAGGCTATGTGAAATCCATGCACTGCCAAAGAAGATGTAGTTTATATAAAGGCATCTGACTAAATTATTTAGAATTTCTTTCAATATGAAATAAGATCCATAATTGCGAAAAATAGGAATTTTAATCCTAATATACATGTACATGTAAAGTGCAAAACGTTGTTAAGCATTAATTGATTAAATATGCACTAATAACGAATGGCATACATGCAAGCAAACTAAACCAACATGTAGTCTTAGCCATCTAACGCCTTGTACCCTCAAAATAGACTTAATTTATATCAAAATTGTTTTAGCATGATTTTATTGACTCTGGTGATCTTCCCAGTGATTGGAAAACAGCAAACATTTGTCCAATTTTTTTAAGTAAATATATATCGCAGGGGGGGAAGTTGATATCGAAAATAAGCGCCTGCAGTAGATATGTGAAAATTCAGATATGACTATTGAAATCAATGTATATTTAATTAACATTTATTAAATGAATTTCTGAATTTCGAGAAATATCATTCACATGGTGTCTAAATTAATGTAAAAACGTGTACAATTTTCCTCTTCAGCTCTTCTAAAAATTGCTGTTTTTTTATTTCAAAGCATGAAAGTTAACAAAACAACGCTGAGCTAATGTAATTGTGTAACTGAATTATTTAACTAGAAAGAATTAAACATCTTTTATTAAAAGTAATATGGTTTAGAATTTTGAATATACATTATTTAAAAAAAAAAATGGCTTCTTATGGGGTTTCTTCAAATGAAAAACTTGTGATGAAAGAAAAATCAAATTCTCCAAATTGGTCACAATGTTTTTTGGAATATGAAATTTCTCATTCACAGAAGCTGACATATTTTTGCAAAATATGTGTATGGCTTGAACTGCAAGTTGGTTCCATATAACATGGTGGTCACTATACTGCCTCTTGTATGTATCGTCCTTATTGCACCGATAGATGTGTCAAGTGCATGGTCCGTCAGGGCACCATATTCTCCCAATCCCTCCTTTACCATTCCCATGGGGAAATTATGTAAGCTGAGGGGAGACTATAATTGTTGGGCAGGGAAGGGGGAATTCGGACGTGCTCCACTTTCATTAATTCACTTTTGTGCTTGATGTCCTGAAATGACGACGGACATTGCATTTTTATCTGCCTGCAAATCACCTGCATGTATACCAAAAACCAGATATTACCAACATTTGAGATGTGATTCAGAATGACAGCTGTTAGGTTGTTCAAATGGATTTATAGCACCAACAAACTCTGATCACCTAATGAAATTTTGATCATTTGTGAGCCTATATGTATAAGTATATATACTAGTGTATAACCTCCATTCATACGTATACGCGCCTCACAATCTGGGCAGATACTTGGTTCTATATTGCATATTGAAGAACCCGTTCTTGACACATGGTGAATCCATGGTTTTCAAGAACGCTATGTACACGTGTATATATTTGCAACAATAGAAGTGTTACTCATAATCGTATTAAGGTGCGTCTACACCAAGCAAACAGCTTCATGAAACTGGAAACTGGAAATTTTGGAACTGGAAACTGCAGTTTCACAGCGTTTCTGATACACAAGTTTCTGAAACTGTTTTTTTCTTTGATGTGGACCGCCATTTGCTGGATCCAAAGAAACTGTATCGGAAACCGTTTTTTAGGTGAAACTATCTCATAAAATCAGTTTCAAGAAAAGTAATTTGTGAAACTGGAAACGGAAACTGTTTCCAGTTTCCAGTTTCGTGAAATGTTTTCTTGGTGTGGACGCCCCTTTATGGTTCTGATAAATCTACAACCTGCTGGATATTATCAGCTTTTTGTAATCTTAAATGTTTTGTATAATTAAAAATCCAAAGAACATTCAGATTAAAAACAAAATCCAATAGAAGTTTCTTACCAAGATGGCTGGATTGCAGATTAAACATATATATTTTTCAAGATCGAATTGTCAAAGAAGTTGAAAACAGTTCTGATAAGAGAAAATGGGGCCATCATGTGAAAAACGTTTTTTTAAAGTAGGCCTATATATATATATATATATATATACTGTATATGTATATTGTCTGTTGACTTTCGGTACACCCTGTATAAACGCTAGATAATGATGCTTTTTTGCCCATTTCGAATTTGGTCAAAACAGCATCATTATCTAGTGTATATACAGGATATACCGAGGTTTACAAGGTATGTAGCTGGGGGTATATGGAGTATAAAATGCCCATAGAACATGTGGGCGCAAATGTCTTCTTGACATAAAAAGTTTTTCGGTTATACCCCCCCATGCTTTGTATTACATTGAGGTAATGCAGGGAAGCCAAATGCACAAAAGCAAGGGGCAGCTACAAACCCTGCACAAATCGTCCATGTATTGCAAGTTGGGGATTATTTACATATAGGAAAACTTATTGACCGCAAAATGGCGATAGGCTATATATTTTGTCAAAATTGTCAACATTTTCTGGTCATTTTTGACAGGTTCTCGCATAAAATGACGTCATGGTCGTGCACAGATTTTATCGGCAATCACCCAAATACAAACTATTCTGTTCCATTCCAATAAGGTTGACTTTGAAGCACACACACACAAAATAGCAATGGTGTATATATCTATATATTTTAAATTAACCTAGCTGTCATCATTCCCATCGTGCAGTGCATGCCCAACATTGGAGGGTTGACAACGTGACCGTAAAACAATGAAGACTCAATCCCCATGCCTGTCGAAAGAAAATAACGCTGCCAAACATGCCACAGCATGCACACTGGACTGAAGCGGAACATGAGTGTTTGGCGTCGGTTAGAATTACAATGCTCCAGAAACGGCATGAAAGTTGCCTGCCGTGATTGCTGCCATTTGAGCGCTGGAAGCAAACTCCAACGCATTTCTCCATCCTTCCCCCCTCATTTCCCCAAATACATCCATATTTATCCAATATTACCCCCTCAGCCGTGCCACTTGCCACCACTCTGGCGATCATGTATGGAAATGTGATTTTCAAAATGTGTTACCTTTCCATTTCCGAAACACTCCTAACGAGCAGGGAATTTCGATGGAAACCTCTTTGCATTTCTCCAGAGAATGTTTTAACGATTCCACACTATTGCGACACATTACCCCATCCGAGGAATGCATGCAAGAACAAACTGACTGGGGGACAATGGGAACGTGGCGCCTATAACCACCCCTAAGTATGCATCTGCTCCGACTGGCATATAATATGAAGATAAGTCAATATCCATGCAGAGCTATGCCCGAATGGCGTATTGACAGCATTTATATTCCTTTGTAAAATAAAGGCTAACTCGATTTAGAACTGTTACCAATTTCTTGATGGGATGAAAGAGCACGAGCAGAATTAAAACAAAAAATCAGATCAAATTAACTCTTGCTGCTATTAGGGACTTACAAACGACGTCTTCCGAAAATTGCTTACACTTTTAAAGTCGTAGTAGTTTTCCTTCTCATTTG
>JAQGCC010003452.1:0-15364 GCA_034698905.1 Xestoiulus laeticollis
TACAACTTTCGTAAATCACGTAAAAGTGCGAGATTGTACAACTACGAACCTCAACTTGAGTACCCCTAATATATACACATTGTATATCTCATATCGCACTGAGGTCAAAGTTCATGTCGAGTGTAAATTCCTACTGAGGTTAGTATTTGCAGATATCAACTGACCCCGTGCGATATATATATATACTGTACATGTACTTAAAAAAAATTAATTACGCCACATGTTAATCAAAGAATTTCCGAAATATTTGACAACATTACCTTTTTAAATTGCTTATTAACCATTGAATTATCATATTTATGTTTGAAATTACGATGCTAGTAAATATTGTGTTTGGTACACCCTGTAGGATTTTTGATGAACATGTCCTTAAATTCACGTGCCGTTGTTTGCAATTTACAAACATTCTTATTTGAAAACATTAAAAATTGGATGTGAAAATTGAAAGTATTTGATCAGTTCTCGATGGGAACTTTTTTATTTAAAATTGTTTTTTTATAAAAAGCGAAAGGAAAAGATGATTAAATAAAAAATAGCACTATTACCGAATTAAGTGAAAACCAAGTAAGTGGTTTCTTATATGAAATTACTTGAGAAACGTGGTTTCTCCCAATCGCTGCTTGAACGAAATGCATAAGTTGGAGATACGAGTTTCCCACACACTTTGATTGAAAAAACATGTTGGCTTGGGAATTGGTTAAAATTACAGAAAAATGAAATATTTATGTATTGGTGAATTCGGCGCACTCTAAACGAGGACTAATATTTTCAGAAAATTATACCTTCCAGATCCACCCTTCGCAGAACCTCCCTGCAATTTCATTCCCATAATTTTTATTTGAACAAAATAATAGGTTCCCAAAGGCTGAGAAAATCACGCTTAAGGCCAGCGTGGGCCAGAAATGCATCAACTATTATGTAGTGGAGAAAAAAATCTGGATTATTCTACATGAGAATCTGGTTGAAAATCATCCCACAATTTTTTAGATAAAATCTGTGAACTTGTACTTGGAAAGGAAAATAAGTAAAATGAAATATATGCGTGAGAACTGGCCACTACTGCATATTACATCCATTTTTCAGTCTCATATCGATCTGATTTGCATGATGATATAAGACACATTTTTAATAAAATAATTCAATTATAATTGCATTTTTTAAGAAATGAAGTTTTGCTCTTGTACGCACCACAAGTGCAATATTTTGAATAACATATAACTGTGAAACTAAATTTCAATGCACTGAAAATTAGAGAAATATAATATTTTTGAAAAGATTTGGTTTAAAATTAAATGTCTATGGATGTGGTCGAGAGTCAACGAAACAAAATATAGGGACATAATAATTTCAAATTAACCAATTTGTGGTAAGTCTTGGCCTAGCATGCATGAGCAAAGATGAAGGTTTCACTTTCTGCAAAAAAAATATACAAGAATTCTTTGCTTCTTAAAATGTAAAAATACCAACTTCAACACGCACCATAAAGCTCCCAAACAGGTTACATTCTTAAAACCAAAACCGCAAATGACATGATAAGAGGTAAATACCTCGACTACTTGAACGTCATGAAATCAATTATTTATTTCAGAAAGTCGGAAAATGCTTAAAAGGAAATTTCTCTATAGCTCTGATAGCAGCAAAGAAGGGTTGCAAATTCCCATGGAAATTCAGCAAAAAATAGTATCTGGTTTTCAGGACATTTTTATCTTACATTAACAAAATGTCCAAATTGTCATGATTTGCTACTCCAATTTTGTCAAAAGCATTATACAGAGGTAATGTTCACCCCACTGGAACGTTTGTTCCAAAATAAAAAGTAGGAGCATCTGAGCGAATGCTTATAAACTTAAAGCTTTCATTTGCATGTTTTTTTCCTAAGGAAATGTCTTATATTTTGAGCGAAATTTTTTCTCATTCTTTCTGAAAACGCATGTTTCTATACTCTTGTGCTCAAAGATATTTCCTATCACTTGTTGCCCATGTTACTGAAGCTGTGGTCATTTTTGTCAATGTCCATTTGCATAATTTCCATATTTGAAAATAATTGTTCATTTTGTATTCCATGAGAAACGTGTGCTGAATAAAAGTGCAAATATGTCCAGCAGAATTGCTGGACACAGGCCAATTAGAGAACGTCGTCATGCATTTAATCTCACCAAGGAAGGCCATGTTCGCTCTTGGGGTATTTGAACTCCTAAAATACTCGCGATTACAAATTCTTGGCAATGTCGAGATACCTGCATCCTATCTACACTTAAAAATAACATGATACCCTGCACATAGTCCTTTGGGATTTCGTCCACATGAAAACATGGTCAACTAGGAAAAAAATCATTGCTGTGGACTATTCAGGAACTAATCTGTTATAATGATTTTAAGCAATTCAAGAACAGACAAAAATGAGCAAAAATTGCCATTGAATAGATCCAGGAAATTCCAAATTACTAACTTCCATGTATATAGTTATGACAAATTATTGTTATTTTCAAACTGGGGATTCAAAATTTTCGCAGTAGGCCTATATGTTCATGCCATTTCTTATAGTTTCGCTACGATACCTGTACAGAGTCATTATATCAACCTGTAACTGTTAGAAATAGGTACTAACATGTTGAAGCCTATATTCAGGTCTTTGGCATGCTTGTTATGTAAATTAAAACACAAAAAATAAAACTTAAATTTATATAAAAATTAATTTAAGGCTTTCCTATTGTACCTTCATTAGCCCTCGTTAAGTGCTATTATGAGCAATTCTGCATCCCCAATTCTTGCTTTTAATTGGCTAATTTAAAGCCAGTGTATATTATCTTCTAATTAACATTTGTATAAATATGGTTTAAAGCGCGTTCAGTGAAACAGCGTTTTCTCATTGTGATAAATGGTAAACCTTTGCCCACGTGATTCACCTGTAAAACTGTGTTATGTTTTAATAAAAAATGTTGTATTATATATATATGCAAGCAATACAAAATTCAAGTATTTTTCATTCATATATACTAGACAGGGTTAGATAATCTGCAACAAATGCAGGTTTTATAGCAGTTATACTAGATTTATGAATTAGGGAATCCTTATACAAAATTTAATTCAATTTAGTGTCTCATAATTATTTAAAAGCTTTAATTTCCATGCAGTGTATTTCTATTAAGTTTATCCACCAAAAGTAACATTTTATAACAATCGTTACTTATACATGCATAATGTATGTAAATACATAATGCTATAGTGATGAGGTGATAATAAGTTGACCTATAAGTCAGGAGAACAACAGCGACAACTATTGTCTCATACATATAACAGTCAAAAGGACGATATGTTAACAGGTGTTATGTAAATTGAACTTTAAAGCATTGCCTTTGCATGTGCTGGTTTACAAAATGGGTAATATACACATGTATAAGTATTCCATTATATATATATGACGTGATAACTGTTGAAAATCGACCTACAGGTCAACTCAGCACGATGATTGGTATTTAGATGACATATCGCACCGCTGTTCGAACTTTATTGTAGGTCATAGTTAAATCATAGGCTGGTAAATAACATCACTGTGAGTATAAATATAGGCCTACTCATTTATGGTATATGTACCAGAAGTAAGACAGTACATGTGTATTGGTCAAAAAGTGAATTTTTCAGGGAACACATGCGATGGACTGCGCATTAGAAAAGCTAATCTTCTAAAAAAACACTAATAAATCAATATTTTATTGCTTTAAAATATATTCCGGAAGCCATATATTTGCAAACTTAAAATGTTTTACTGACATGAGAACTTTTTCTGCCATGGTACTTCAAATATGAGTTTTTGTAAAATATTGCAATATTAATAGAAGACGTTGCACTGGTTTAATGTCTATTCATGCATTTATTAGTTCTACCATGCATGCAGTGTTTGCCAACAAGGTAATTTAACAACTACGCTCCTATGTGTACGAGTTCATGAATTTTTGTAACCCGTTAAACGTTTAATTGAATGCACATCATCCTAAACATTTTTGAAACCCAAATGCCATATTGAAAAAAAAAATGTGCTATGTCCAAAGAATTGTTTCTACAATAATGCTTAGTATTTCTCTCTTGTTCACTCTTTCATGTTCAATTCGAAGTACAAAACATGTACTATTTGTACATGTGGATATATCCAGTTATCAATCCCATGTATAACAATCCTTTTCTTAAATTTTCTCTTTCTATATAAAAGCCGAATTCCATAAAAGTTTAAACTGTCATAAAAGTACGTTTAACCTCAAGTAGGAACCTAATTTAAAAATGAAACAACCACATAAAACCAAAAATGAGGAAATCATTTTGGAACGGTTTTTCAAAATGACCTCTGAAAAATCCTTTCCCCAACAGAAGGCATTTACCCTTTGAGAGGGAGAGAAGCAAGGATTGAACTTTATTCTTCGTTCCTTAGATTAAAAATGTATAGATGGTGGACGCTTATTTATGCAGTAATAAATTAGGAAGCGGTAGCCGGGACGTTTTTTAAAATCTAACCCAATTCCCGAAACGCAGGTCGCTAAACTCCTCGTAAAGCCATTGGCGTTTAGCAGTTTGTTTTTTATTTGAAACTTTTTTTTGTTCCAGGGCGATTTATGTACGAAGTAAATCGCAAACAATGCAGTTTCTTAAGAAACACGCTTCAGAAGTCAGGTATTTCCATTGTTTTTAAAGTCACAGGTTAACCTAGGCATTCACAAGAATAATTCACAAACGTAATGTTAATAAATACACATCTCGAATGACGGCCGGACGGTCAACTCTTTACTTGACCGCTTAATTTGGACAGAAAATTTAAGAAATATAATGCCCCGGGTAAGGAAAAATAAAATCCCCGCAACGCCACTATACAGTATATAGGAATGGGTATGTAAAGTTCAAGATGTGTTGCTAACTGATGTTGTGACCATCTCTGTATAGTGACCAATTTGTATACATTGGTTTTAGTGCATATGTAAAAAATCTATAGGTATAGTGACCACCTGTACATGTATATTGTGTATAGTAACCAGGGTGTGCCATCTCTTTTGCAACTTTTCCATTGACAATGCACCTAATATAATAACCAGGTTCAACCTTCAATAGCAAAAATGTCAAGACAATTGGAATTTTACTGTATATGAAAGCTCTGGCAAATGTCGAAAGATTAAAAAAATTGAACTACAATACTGCATGCCATATTTAGTTAGTTATAGACCTTAAGATCGTTGCATGCATGCAGTTTCTATAATGACCCTTGGTGGACACCTTTTATGGCATGACGGTTTATTACCCAAAAACAAAATAGCTTTGATTCTGTCAAACTGATATCATTCATTTATTTTATAAACTTATTCTAATCTGCTAAGCAAGAACTCATGGTGCCAAACCAGATTCAACTAACCTGATAGCATCAAAACGGACTTAATGCAGACCCAATTAATACGGTTGTAATTGCCGTTTAAACACAGCATTTGGGGGTAAGGGGTGCAAGGGGGTAATCTGCTGACCAAACATTCTAGTTTCAAGGTGCTAAACGGTTCACCCTGGCCTAAAAATCATTCAAAATGTAAAAAGCATTAACGTTTCTGATTACCGCAGCCTACCTAACATGAATTGTACTAAAAAAAATGGTACCCTCTTCGATTTCTGGCCATTCAAACCGTGACATCATGACCTCAGCCATGATACCGGATGCCTACGAGCACTTTATGAATCGATTAACCTCTTTAGATTTTAATTACGTCTAAGAAACAAAAGGAGAGATGCTCCAATAACAAATGGATTCGAGATCCCGATAGGATTTTTTAGTCCCTCCGTAATTTCCTCATTCCAATTCAAATCGGAGTGTGCTAATTAGAAATTAATTAGGCACGGGGAAGACACTCGATTAGCACAGATTACCAACCTGTTGATGGAGTGACTCATCATCATGATGGCCTTCTGGAACGTCCCATGCTCCTGCTTAGGCCAATTCAGATACTACATGCAGGTGATTTCTAATTACTAATTTTTCCACTTTGTCAATTAGCGCTACCATAAGGTTCACTCAGCATTTTCAGAAAATTCACTAACATTGTGTAAAAAACGTTATTTTTCGAGCAACAAGACAAGAAATTGGTAGGCATTTATCATGTTTTTGAATTTCAGTTATCCGAATAGTCGGAAAATTATTTAAAAAAAGTTAAAAGTCAGGAAAGTTAAAAATTTAATTTCTGTGGGAACCTTCAATTATATCTCAATGGTTTGTTGACGGCCATCTTGGAACAAAAATTGATGATGGCGGGTTGCACCATATTCATGTATTAAAACTGATTTTAATCATATTTTATTTAGACCCCTAGACACGTTCGATTAAAAATACATGAAATATGTTAGACGATGCAAGCTATGCATGCAAAGAAAAGTTTGTTAAAATTTTCAGGGAACTATATACGCATCTAGTTGTAACTAATTGAGATAGACAAGTAGCCTATAGAATTAATGAAGCCTTTTCGTTAAGCGTCTACATGTACTAAACCAAAGCACATGTATTCGGGTTTTTATACATGTCTTGGCCTCATAGCAAATTACAGACAACAAAAAAGAAATTTACAAAAGCACATTTTAAGGACACGAACTTGCTATAAACCTAAATCAGCGATGCTTACCAAGAATGTCTCTCGTATAACTGTAGGCGCATTACCGAAATAATTACTTTATAGTATAAGGTAAGCCCCATAAAATTAAATTTACAGTAATTACGATATTGCGTGTGTGATGCGCTATGGTGGGCAGAAAGGTCAGCTTTATTTTATGAAATTATCTACTTCGTAATACTTTTTTTTACAAAAACCTTATGAACTATAAGCTGCATAGTTATTAGATTTTTACTTTCTTCTAGATTTTATAATAACGACAGCAATTACGATAAAGAATCAACTTCCACTAAAAGTGTGTGGATCAACAGTACCAAATACATATACATGTACGATATGGGGTGTACACAATACTATGTAAACAAAAACAAGTGTAAGGTTTTAAAAACTGCATCATGTAGGCATATCAATGTTGATTTGCTTGTAATAAAATATGACAAAAACTTGATTTTTTTTCAAAATACCTTATATTGTGGCTAAAGATTTTCCTACAATCGACAATAATATAAACCATAATATAGCTTGGTGAAATCCACTAATTTAAAGTTTACAAATGGCATTTATAAAAAATTAAATAAATAATCTTGGGCTTACAATATAACAAAATTAATTTTTTTTAAAAATTAATTCAATAACATGAAGTAACTTTAAATACGCTCATAATCCGTTGTGTTTGTTTATATAACCTGATTTTGAATAAGTGAAACATCAAAGTTGCATAACTTATGTTACGCAATAATGAATGTGTTGAAAAGGCATGATTACGAAGGCATTTCTCGTTTATTTTTAACCAAAATTTAATTATATCTTATGGCTGTATAATCATCCGTCCATGGCAATATTATTTTATTTGAACAAATAACGTAAAAAGCATCAGTATGCAAAAAAACAATGTTACACAAATTAACATGATTTCGTGAGGTATCTTTGAGAACCGTCCCACTTATTCCCTACAACTAACTAAATTTATTACATCTACGCATCACTGTGAAGGTAATTCAAATTCCTTTTTATAGTGTTACTCGTGCACCTTTCCAGAAGCATTCCCACTCATTTCATGACTGACCACAATTTTCGCCTCTGCAAATTTACAAACACAACCTACTTAAAGTCTGCTTAACTTTAATAAGCACCGCATTTCAATTAAAAATTCCCTATGCGTGAGCATTTCGCAGCCGCCCAGCAATTTACCTGCAATAGCTAGCCATGAAATTAAGAAAATAATTAAAAATCAACCTCACGTATTTAGTACGTATCAAACGAACAAAATTGCTACAATATGAGAATCAAGCTTATTTATGGATTTGCATTTCGGTTGCTGTAAACCAAGGCCAGATTACCCATTTACGATAATCATCCAAAAACGTCGTGACATCATCTCACTATATAGGTTGTGGGTACCGGTGCAATATTTTAAGTGCAATTATGCAATCCATGAAGTCATCCTATCTATTTTTATTTGGGAAACTACAAGCCTATACCAGAAACGTTACCCATGGTCTACGGAAACACGATTTAATTGGACGTTAGTAGAAGGACAACGTGTTTATAAGCAGCTAAGCAATTTCAACTGCGTATATTCTAGAAAAATGAAAAGGCAAATAAATATACAGCGAGAAACTGAACCTAAACTACAACTTATACATGTTTACTAATCTGTTGAAATACTAAATGGCTAATTTAAAGTAGCATTTTCCCCAAATGCTGGAGAGTCTACACACACACACAAGCATACATTAAATATAAGCATTAGAATATTTTTAAAGATATTAACTTTTAAAACCAATCCTTAAAATCAATGAATCTTCGACGCATCTTTATGTTCTTTGACTCTGACGTATACGGCATTGAATTGTAGTACATTATAATCAGATCCATTTAGTATTGTGGGATAGTGATGGGAGCAACAGAGCCGTTCGTTATAATGCGAGGCATGGGTAATTCGGTCGGGACCAGCCATTTTGAATAAACGTTCTCTTAATTCCTAGGTTTCAATTCAATTCAATTCAACTCAGTACCCTACAATCAGCAAACAAAGTCTGATACAGCAAACTTTCGTGCGTTGGACTTTGCCCGGTTAATAACGTATATTAATTCTATTTGTCTTCAGGGCACCTGCCAAACAAGCCGATGGCATATCTGGCTGGTTTTGCATTTTAGACACTGTAGCTAACTTCAGGAGGACAGTCACCTTTCACGAGCAAGCACTTGCCCAAATCCCTCGCCCATTGAACAAAAACGAACGGAGCAGTCAAGACACCAGTAATTATAACGGAAGTGCAGCCTGGAGGCCCTCAGAAACCAACTTCCTGATGGCTAGTTTTTGTCCAATTGCCTCTCTACGCTACATGTCATATCCCATGGCCAAACTCATGTTCGATTAATTAGCCTAGGAGGTGGCTACTTAAAGAGCTCATTTTCTTTTAATATTCCTTAATTCCTTCCTTGTGTCAGTTACTCACACGAACCAGAGGCTTGTTAGATGGGGTAGGAAACTTCGATGACGGAAAAATTGGCGTTAATTTCATGGTTGATGGGAAGCCAGACGTTCAAAATCGATCCAAACCGTTAAAAACTCAGTCGTCGATGAAGGGTTACTCTAAATCACAAATTACTATTTTTAAAAAATGTAGGTTTCCAGCTACATTTCCATGGTTTTTGTTTTATCCAGCCCAATTTAAAATGGTGCCCTCCCTTGTAGTTATAGTGATGTTATCCCATGACAACACCGAAATCCCATGAAAATATCGAAAATCTAAAAATTGCAAAAAATATAAATTTAATTTATGTTAATACTCAAGGCTTTATCAAACTCAGCGTCAGCTGAGAAAAAAAAACCATTTCAATGATATTTTTATTATTTAAAAACTGTTTTTAAAGCGTACTCCAATTCAAGATGGTCACATTCATGACTGAACCATATAAATACATACCAATATGTGCACGACTGACCACGTTCCAGAAAATCACTCCGTGCTGATGAAAACATATCATTTATTTCGACATTTCAGTGGTTTTTACAGCATCCAACCCAATTCAAGATGGCGCACGATTAGACAAAGCATTAAAGTGTCAATTTTGTACATGTTTTAGTGTCACTGACAGCGACATTTAGTCAAGCTAGACTGTCCATCTAGTGAATATTTGCAAAACCCAAACTATATTGATAAAAGCTAACGCCTCAACAAAAAAAATCCTCTTATGTCGACCAATATGAAAGTAGCAAAACCATTACCACATGCATGTATAAGAATATCACAAACCGTATAGGATTGGAATTTGGAACAAGTTCACAATTTCTTCCGTTAATTATGCTCGTTCGGTTAAAAGACATGTACCAAATATGTAATGCGAAAGATTGCAGTAATGTGCTAATTGCACGTATATAGTTAACCGAAAAAACATACAAAATGCCAACAACCCAAGCATGACACCGAGAATTCAATGGTATTTAGCGGTCACTGGTGGATTGAACCAAAACTTCATTAGCGCAATGAGTCATATTAATCAAAATTATGAATGCAAGAACATTTTGCCAATTGCCATTTCACTAATTGCAGTTTGATGCAACCCATCGTTAAGATTGTAACCTGTTAACAAAACCAGGATAATCGCACGTGTTAAATAACTGCAATAAATCTCCTCGACACTGATACCCAAACGTGAAAGCCACCAATGTTAAAAACATAATAAAAATAAAACGTGAGATTACTGCAAATAAAACTTTGTACACTTAACGAGAGCTTGTGTTTATTAATTTATAGTCAGAGTTTATCCAAACTCCAACCAAACATTTTGAATTTTAATTAGGTAAATTGTCAATGGAAGAAATGCAAAAAGATGGCACACCAGTCACTGTACACAATAGACAGGTGATCACTATACAGATAATTTTTATAATGGCAATGTATTACTCTAAAACCATTTGGTCACCAATGGACACCATAAGTAGTTCATTGCTCACTTTCCCAGCTATAACGACAAATAATTAACATTTACTAAATAATGAAAAGCAATTCAGTTCAAATAGTCCAGAAAAATAGATAGGAACTGGTGGTGCAATAAAGCATAAGTTCATTTGATAAGAGAACTTTCGAGGGTTTTACCATTAAAGTTATTGCTCACTAATCATACTCGCATTTGTCATGTGTCGAATGTCTACAGGAAGTGTACCTCATCGAGTGAAATTCCGTGACGTCACCCTCCCCCCCCCTCGATTTATCTAGGTATGCAGTGCACTGTCTCAAAGTCAATTGCTCTGGTAGCGGTTACAGGTAATATCCCTTCATTATCTTCATTAATGGGAAGTGCAAACAATAGAACAATGCAGAGGTGATGGGATGTCGGTGTTATCATTCCTTCGAACCCTCTCTTTTGCAACCAAAGCGTCCACGTTTTTCTCTTGTTTTTTTTTCACATTTGTCTTTCCCACCCAAAGTTGTGGCCCATTTTCCCCTCCATGACACCGTGACCACCGATCAAAGGGCTTACAGTTGAAAATCTCATCCTCGTCCCAGAGTCATTCACTGAACGCTCTGGAGCGGCAAGAAGGGTAGACTGTTGTTCCAGAATGGCCATCAGGGTGCACCCGTGACAACACGAACACTGACTCAAAATCCTTCGAGTGTTTCAAGAGGGCTCGTCGTGATGCACTCTTGCTTTGTTCTAGAAAATGGCTTCTGGAAATCGGGCATCCTAAGTGCCTTAATTAACAAATTCACTCTTGCTTTATGAAGTACCAAAAATAACCACGTGTAATTGTTTTAAAGGCTCTTAAGACATTGCTGCTGAAAAGTGTATCCGAGGATATGCTATTCAACTGCAACATTAACAATGGATCAAACGTCTATAACACCTGATTCACAGCAACGTTGATGTAGAACTGATGTGGATCAAGAAAACTTTTGCGTGTTAATTCACACCGCAGAACTCAGTTAAACTGGTCACATGACCGGTATACTGTGCCCTGTATACTATAGGTCATGTGACCAGTTTATCTGAGTTCTGCGGTGTGAATTAACACGAAAAAGTTTTCTTGATCCACATCAGTTGATCAACATCAACGTTGGTTTCTTACTTATTTTAACGATTTGAATATGATTCCACAAGTTTTTTGGTGTAATCAGGACTTATTTTGTCCCATTCCTCTTGCAGAGCTTTTTTAAGTCATGTTTGTTTGAAATTGAGTGGTGTATAATTTCCACCACCTCCCATTTTGCCCAAAGATGTTCTTTAACATTTAGGTCTGGTGACTGAGGGGGAGTTTTCATCACTTTTGGACCAGACTTTTGGACGTTTGTTTTGGGTCATTATCCTGATATAGCACAAACTCATATTTAATATTTAGTTTTTCTGCACCAGTTTTCAAGTTCTGACTAGTTTGTCAAGGTATACGTTTTTGTCCATAATGTCATTGATGAAGTGCAGATTTCCTGTGCCAGCAGCTGACATAAAGCCTCATACCATCACTCCACCACCACTGTGTTTGACAGTTGGCTGAAGATTTTGCTTTTTTAGTTTTTTTGTTTGATATTATTTTGTAGTTTCATGGGTAACTTTCAAACAAATTAAATTTGTTAAAATGCCTAGCAATTAATGGTGCTGACATATATGAAATTCTTCGATTATGTATTAAGATTGAATTAAATCTGTATTTGTTCTTTATGCATTTTCTAGTTTTTCATGCATTAATGCAGGTTTTGATATATCTTTTGGAGCAATATAATAACGTCTTAACTGCTGCTTAGACTATTGCTTTGATTTATCTTAATTTATTTGAGCTTGTCTTCCTTAAATGTGGTATGGAAAATTGTTCAAATCAATGTTCCAAAACGGAAATCAATGTCTATAAGCATTATCTATTCGCTATATCCTCTAGAGATAATCTCTAATGTTAACAAACTTTTATATTTTATCAGTGTATTGTCTAAAAAAACATACAAGTTGCATTTTATGAAAATGCTTTTAAAACAGTATAAAGTTGGATTAATCATTGCAATGATAGAGTTTTGCGACTGATAACAATTCCCTGAAACATCAAAGTTGATATTTTTGTGTACCGGTTATCAATATTAACTTCGTCGATTGAGGAAGTGTTCCAATAGTGCGTCATGAGCTTTTGGCATCACTTGCACAATTTTATCTATTTAATTGCCAGGGTGTAAATTTACTCGTCTGGAAAATCGGGAAATGTCTACTTGAATTTTTAGTATTTTGAAAATGTAATTTGTAATCATCCTTGAAACTAAAGTTAAACAATGCATGCATCACGATTTTACCTGCTAAGAGCGTACGCCAAAGCAATTTTTTTCGGTTTTGTTTATGCCAAAAAACATTAAAAATGCAGCATGTACACGTTGATACTAGAATTTCTGGTCCACACCAGGGAATTTTTTTATTCTGAAAAATCTTGTAAAATTGCTATTTTTTCAAACGTTTTCAATTTCATTAGTGTGAGACAATCTCCCTTTGAGAACAGCAATAAAAAAATGTTATAGCCGTGAGCGCAGTGGAATTTAGATTGTGTTACAAAGAGAAACGAACTTGAGCTGTTCTTGACCAAAGGTATCAACCTAAAAGAATTAGAGGGTACGAGATTAAGGTAAATCTGTCTAAATTACCTTGCCTTTATTACAGGATTAGTTATCCACATGAAAGCATAAGATCGCAACGTATTAATGCTGAAAGAACAATCAAGAAGGTTAGCTTGAATGAATGGCATTGTTTTCATGAGCAAGGAAATTAATTAACAGTATGGTACAATTCAAATATCGTAGAAAATAAATTAGTATGACTTATACATAGAGGTTGTATACCCGTATAATCACAAGGACACGATTCCCGAAACAGTTAAAAGCGCGAATTGTCAAGGATCAACATTCTGTTACCGGAAGCACAGATTAGGAAGAATCCATAGAAATGTCCCGGAGAATTCGTGGTACAGTTTCCAGATGATAACGGACGTTGAAGATCTAAGCATCACTTTACACAGGTAATAGAAAATGCGTTGATAGATCCGGAGACATTTGATCCCGTTCAAGGATTGCTCGTGTAGAAAAACCAAGAAAGATTGAAGCAGTGTTGAATGAAGTAATAGTAGCACAGGCGTAGCATGGAGACAATCTTTCATTGACTGAAGAGGGGTTTCCTTTTTTATTACCCCAAGAAGAAGCACTGTGATTTTACACACACTTGCTGAGAATAATCATAAGACACAGCAAAATCCTTAACAAGTAGACTAAGGCGGGAATTCATAGTCGTATAAGTAGTACTTATTTGTATACTTTTAAAACACAAGTAGTGCTTATTCGACGACTATGAATTCCGGCCTAAGTCTACATATATGGGATAACTATTTCATGTTCAAGGCTAAGGCATCTTAGATCAGGCTTTGTTTTCTTTTGTAAAGATCCCAGGTTAGGGTTAAGTTAATTGAAGAGAGAAATTATCCCATTTGTTAAATTAAGAAAACTCATTTTTAAGTTGACTTCAAAAATCAAAAGAATATACATTTCTTTTCATTAAAAGTTGCAAGAAGTCAATCACTTACAGTTTGATCATTTTAAGGAGATGATCCTCCGTTGAGTGCCAGCCAAGAACTGCCAAAACTCCTCTCTAACAAAACAAGATGGCGCCCGGCCAGAAAATTTTGAGACAGGGTCAGCTGAACCGGTGAGGGCAACTCATAAAATGCTCCTGACTCAAGGTAGCAGCTCTGCAGCGCTGAATACCCAAGACAAAGAGCACTATGGGAGCAGTGTGTTCAATATAGGGTAGCTAGGCCTACATTGAAAGCACTGCAGGTATGACCAAAGGTCAGGAAAAAGAATGTTAATAATTTGGCCGTATTGCTGGGAATTTGTCTCACAATTAGTAGACGTAGTGTCTTTTGTATCATCCTTGTTAGTTTGACTGTTTTAAATATCTACATGTATATTGCAATATTATATTATTTGAATTTTGCTAAACATGTACATGTAACCTAGTGTCCAAGATTTGGCCCTTTTATCGCTGGAATGAGGTTTGGTTGTACTATCAGTTTATCTTATATTCAATGAAACGCTATACCATATTTACCAAGAATTTCGTTCTTTAAATTCTGTGAAATATCTTTTACAATTTCATGAATTTCTGATATGCAACTCGAGATTTTATAAAGCGATAAAAAATTACCCTTTTTATCAGTCATATAAGCGTCTTAATGATTACCTTTTTATCAGTGGAATGAGGCTTGGTTGTGGGCTATACTATCAGTTTGGTATCTCCGTATCTTATATACCATTAGAAGCTACCATATTTACGAAAATACTTATATTATTTGAAATTTCTGTAACAATTTCATGAATTTCGATTTGACATACATTACAACTCGAGATTTTATACAGTTACGAAAATTACCCTTTTTACCATGAAAATACACACGAAAATACCCCGATTTTTACAACTTTTGAATTTTCGTTATTTCGATATAATTTTGCCACGAGCACTGGATGCAGAGCAGATATAAGATACATTCAGAGTGTAACAAATTAGCCACGCTAAAACAATTAAGGGGGAACTGAACTGCACGTTTTGCTATGGGGAAATTTTTAAACATACTTTTAAAAAAACTACTTGTTATAATACAAAAACAAAAATTGATAAAAATGCAGTATTTTTGTAGCATGATCAAAATTTCATAGTTTTCCCATTTATAGGGAATTTTTAAAAAATTAAAAACTAAAATACTTTTCATTTTT
>JAQGCC010003453.1:0-15362 GCA_034698905.1 Xestoiulus laeticollis
TCCTGCCAGTACTTGCTGGCTATACATTAAAAGGTTTTACGCGAAAAACTACGTTTTTTTATACTGTATTATTTTTACATGTATGTTACAATAGGTTACATGTATATTTGCAGTATGTTTAGCATTTGATTTTAAAATCATAGCTTTAAATCAATATATTTTTTAACATAAATTAACATAAATCGTTTTAACATTAAAAAAAAAACATTTTAACATAAATCGACGTCACAACAATTTTTTTCTAATGGATATTGCAGATAATGTGGACTTGGGATATAATTCGTATTCATACAATATTTATTTAGATTTTTTTAAAATTTTAAATAAAGTTTATTTTAACAAATAACAAGTTAAAAAAATAAGTAACTATCAATCAACTTATGCAACTAAAAGTGCATAGCATCAATTTAAAAGACGTTCGATTTTATATTATTTTAATAGGGACTTTTCATTATAAATGAGTAAGTTACATTGTGATCCACTATATCAAAATCTTTGGAGCCTTTGTTAAAAGTAATGTACAATTGTACATGTATGCTCCATATAACAATATTAGTTCTTAAAACGTTAACAATGCTATAGCTGTATATAGGAGGCCTATACGATAATCCTTGCATTTCGGTGCCTTGAGTGTTTGCCTACATCCAGGGGCTTCTCGAAACAACATTATGGGTGCTTTTTGTAAAATGAGGAGTCCAAAAATGGCAAGAGTTATTAGCTGAGCAGTTTTATGTCTTTTTAAAGCATGTATCATAAAACGAAATTAATGATATACGAGCTCGTGTACCACTTGTTCGAGTTTTATGGTCCACGTTTCCAAACAGCGGAATGGGCCCTTAAATTTTATCCACTTTATTTCATTTTTTTTTCCCATCCTGAAACGTTTGTTTTTCCCTATATCAAATTTAAACTTCGAAAAGGGCTCGTCATTAAACTCCAGTGAAAATTTGTAATTCAAAAACTCTCGTATTTTTTTTTATATTCCCTCTTCTCCTTCTCGTCGCCTTCCTGTAGTCGTTACTTGCTTCATCCTAAATCCCATATCGTAAATGTAGGTCTTTCCTTCCATCCATGTGGCTTTTTTTATATATATTCTTTTTTTGCTGCTACTGCTGCTATTGCTCCTTCTGAATCTCCTCCAAAATGTGTAACATTTGGATGAGGAACTCGTCCGTCAATTTCACGATGTTATTTTCGCTCCAATGGCTTTGCTTCTCATTAGATATATATCTGGTAGTCTGTTCCTACTATGATATCCGCGTGTGAATTCTGCCTGTTAAAAATGAGCTGCGCTCAAATTGGAGCCGCCTATAGATCGCTCAATAAAAAACTGGAGACCGAGAAATGAAGGAATCACTTTTTATATTCCAGTTAAATATATATGTGTGTACCGTTTCCTATATAGGCCCACTTGCAGCTTTCTATCTATATATATAAATGTCTAAACACGCGAGGATCAACCATGAATTACGTCAAGGGGGTTTTGCTCCGTGAGGAATTGCTTTGAAATGTACTTGTGGCAATCGTGCTTGAGTATGAGAGATCTATCATGTGTATTTACTCAACAAAATTCATTATATAAAACGTATTAATGAAGTATTGAATTGTTTCAAGGACTAAATTTGAATTTATTTAGGACCCTATATAGTCACATAAAAATGCCATGTGGTTTAGAGGGTGGAATAAATAGGAACACATTGTATGCAATGCATGCATTCAAAGTTGAGATTTGAACTACAGTAGAACCTGTCTAAAAGCATACTTTTGGGACCAGTGAAAAAAATAGCTTTTAGTTAGGATAAGCTTAATTCAGACAGGTTTCTGTTATACATGAGCACCAAGTCGGAACCGGCACATTTAATGCCGGATGAGAGAAGATATTCTTTTACACAGAATGCTTTTAAACAGGTTCTACTGCACATTCAGTTGATCTTGTTTTTATCCATGTGATAAAATCATTATTTAATTTGACATATTTTAAGGGTAAATTGTAATGTAAACATCTTTTTAATATAGTAAAACCTCTCTAAAAGCATACTCTTGGAACCAGTTGCTTATATGCTTTTAGTCATGATATGCTTTCGGAACCGGCACATTTTATGCTTTAAGAGAGGTTGTACTGTTGATGGTGTCTTAATGGCTAAAAGTTGATTGTCTGTTAACTGTTCTATGAGTATACAATTTGTTAGTCTGTTCTGGATTTCTATTTCTTTAAAAAAAAGTTAGAATAATTTTAAATTATTTCGTAAATTATAGATAGCTATTTTAAATGGATTTTTTTTCATTATTTAAGACTTGTACATACATGTACATGTATACGTACAAGTATACAGGTACTGTGTTCAAATTAAAACTTATTTTATGTCAATTTTAAACAATGGGATTGTCGGTCTATTTTGAATAGTTATAATTAAGGTATGAATATTATGTGCTTAGTCTTAAGACACGTTTTAAAAGTGTCTTATCTTAAGATTAATACTGTTTTACCCAATGTGTCAGATATGTATACATTATATAATTTACAATATGTTGTACATATATGTAATGTTTATAGACATGTTCATTCAAAATCGTCGATGCACCAATATGAGATACATACTTTTTGTTAAGAATTTGAAATTTATACCCATACACACAAAAAAGTTAAGTTAGCAAGTTAACAAATTTGCATTTTTTACAGAAATCTTGTTGTGTGAAATCCTTATTTTTTGTGCACTGTTTTTCGATAATTTGTCACGTCATAAGGACACTTAATCACGGGTAAAAAATCTTGCATTTTTACTCAAATGCATTTATAATTTCGATGTATTTATCATTCCCCATTCTGTGCCATGCTTCATCTTAATTCCGTAGACATCTTCATGCAGATGTCTGCGTGTTCTACACATTACTAATCCATACTTACATCAACTCCGAGATATTAAAAGCCCATTTATTCGCGCGACACCATTGTGTGTTACGAGGCGGCGCTGGGAGCCTGCCCATCTGCTTTTATATACGTTTGCATGGGTTTGGGACCTGGACATGCCAAGATCTCCCTGCAACCACGCGTCAGCTGCTTCTCTTCCACGCTGTTTTGTATTTGTGGATAATGGACCCATATTGGTTTATCGAACCCTATTCTTATTCATATCAGTGTCCATATCGGGGATTTCGGTGGTCACATGGGTGAACGAGTGTAATGGACACTGATTGTTCCTGCAAATACTTGCCCTTCTACAACACATGTCTCGTTCCCAGTCTCCGATCGGCCCCATGCCTAAATCCCCATTGCCAATAATGTCTATAAGATTTTCGAGGTTTTTTCACTTTTTATTTCCCTGCCCTGCATGTATACGCGATATTTGTATAAAGTCTAAGGACCTTTTATTGGATCGTCCCCTCCCTTTCCATGCATTCTCGTGGATTGGATTAAGCTCAGGTTTTACCCCATTGACATTCGATACACTTGCGAGTAGTGGATGTTACGAGGTTTTTTTTTTTTCATCTGTTCTTGTAATACAGAGATCAGAACTGCCAGGGGTCAACTGCGAGGTCACGCATTTTCACAGCCCCTAAACCGTTTAGAGCTTTTATGTCGTCACATTTGGTTTTAAGTCGAAATCAATCCGTTTTGGCATCACGTCTGCTCGTGCATACATTCGGAGGCCCTTGAAGAGCATCCTTTATGAAAAAAAGCATCTTAATATACATTTATGATACATGAATTTACAAACATTCTTGATATAAACATTTTAAAATTCGATATAAAATTGTATGGCTATTATATAAATACATGAATTCCTTGATATAATAAAAAAATCTAAATGGCATGCATGCATGCTTATTTGCATGTAAATGCATGTGGTGTATGTTGAATATACCTTTGGGAATGTTGGTGTTACTTTGAAATTTAATTTTATTTCATTAATATTTTAAAATAAATTTCCAAAGTTGATAAGGCTTATTTGCAAATGAAATAACAAAACACACTTTCATATTTTTTATAGATGATTTGAAGATATGCAAATGAGTATGGAATTTCAATAAACAAGTCCTATCCCTATTTCATTGTATATAACCTAATCTTTGAGGTATGTGACATCACATTCCCAAGTGATAATTGTAAATCTTGCTGAGTTATACATGTATATTAAATTATTAGAATTAGATCTCATAACAGACTTCTAAAATATAATTATTAATGCACTAGATCAAGCAATATAGTCTCATAAAATAAAACCCATTTGATATTGGGTCTCATTTGATCCCATTAATTTATTTAACTTTCAATGGTACTTTATTAATCATAGTTTAATTATAAAGTAAACCATTAAAGAAAATATTACCCTGTATTAAGTTTTCAATATTTTCGAAAAATGTTCTGAAAAGGAATTTTAAATAACGTTTGTAACTTGTAAAATTGCACTTCACATCCATATTAATTATGCATCCATATTTACTATATTTATATTAAAAAACCCATGGGAAATTGGATCTCATAATAGACTTCTGAAATATTATTATTAAGGGATTCAGCCTCACATTATCTCACCAGTCTCATTAGCATGTTCCATGAATCTTATATTTTTTCTCTGACATCATGCACTTGAAAATTTTCAATTGGAATATCATGATATTGCTATTTTATGATGGTACGACACGTACCTAATTAGTGCTAGTTTTTCTCTTACATGCATTTTTAACAAAATGTGAAGTGCATGCAGTCTCACATTTTCAGAAAATATTTATAAAATATTGGAACATGATTCCAAGGATATATAGTTTTCTGTATAACCTTCAATGGTAGCATATTTAACAATTATAGGGAATACCCATGTATACAGTTCCAAATAAGGGCACGCACGTGCACCTATCAAGCTCAATAAACTCTCTTATGAAATATTTCATCCATGGATGGTTTTTTGTTCCATATTTTCACCGTTCATTTAAGTAGTGGTACACATTCTGGTGTCAGTGATGAATTATGGTTTTCAGGTCAGTTTTGGCACGGTCAAGTTAGTCCACGCTCGGGGGTGCATGCAAGCACCCTTAACAGAAACACGCATGCGTAATAATTGCAGTATGACGTCTAATCAAGCGTGGATGTCATTGTTTGTTTGTTTTTAGGCCCAATTTCCCAATAGTTGTGAGTCCAAATATTACACGTGTTACCCTTTTTCCAAAGGGGATGTATATTAATACCGAAATGACTGGACGAAGTCGTTACAACAATGCACTACGCATAATATGAACACGGGAAAAATATTGCTGAAAAGATAAGGTCCATCATGCATCACAAGGTCCTTTTTGCTTTCACATGCATGCACGGTCATAAAAAGCCAGTGAAGCGCAATGTAGAAACACAACTGGATTGAAAATGAGGCCACATGAAAAACGTGCTGCATTTTACTGAAAATTAATGTGAGAGCCCCATGACAAAGATGTCTGCTATGGCGTTCTGACTAATTGACCCATGATGAAAACCCCCCTCGACCCTCATCTGTATTAGTGGCTACATGTATTAATGGACGCCAGAAGAATGGGCCTTTTGTTAGCTTTGCCTACCCCGAAAATGAATATTGGTTATATCCAGCTGCTTTTTTCAAAGCATTCTATTTATTAGCCAAATTTACATGCGTTGCGTAATACATGGGGTCGATGGGTTTTGGTTTTCCTGGACTGCAAATTAAACAATGACTTGGACATTGTTTCACATGGGTGGTCGCTTTGGACCTATGCAGTGTTGCAAGATTTAATTTCCCCTAAGTTTTGGGGGGAAAATGGAAGTTGTGACAAATTAAATTTGTATTATTTCTATTGATAATGATCATTGACTGACAAGGCAAAATCAGCAAATTTGAATTTATTCACATGTTCATTTGGACCTTAATTTCTCGAATTCCCCAATTGTATAAAATCTAAAGGGGTCTTGAGGTTGTAGAACATGGTAATCAGATTGTGGATTGTATACTTTGAAATTGTGGAATATATACTTATGAGATTGTGGAACAAGCTTTGAGATTATTGGAACGTTCTGATGAGATTGGGGAACAAGCTTTGAAATTTTGGAACGTGCTTATGAGATATATAACTATGAGATTATATAACTACCATTGTGATTGTGGAACATGCTATTAATATTGTGGAACATGTTATATGAATGAGCTTGTTGAATATATGAGAATGTTTAACATGCATGCTTATCAGATTATGGAACCTGCTAATGAGATTAGTGATTTTATTAAATGGTTCGTCATGGCATGAGTCCCTTAATAAGATTTTGAGTTTATTACGAGATCACACTCTCATAAGAACCTACTATAAAACAATATTTATAATTTTAAATAGTTATAATTGACGATTTTGACTATAGGCACTTTTGCTAAATGTTATACATATATACACTAGCTGAACATGTGCATGTATATACATTAGTGTCCAGAAATCTTATATGCATGCGTATTTTAAATTATTGCAGATATGGACCATGAAATCTGAAAATAATTTTTTGGGCTGAAATTCCCTTTCAAAACAAGTATAATTTATAAGTATCCAATGGAATTTAAAATGTGCACCTGTAAATGCTCTTCTTCTTACTTGAAATTACCAGTCATATAGAATTAACAAAATTAAAGTGAATTTGTAGTACAAGACCTTGTTCGTATTAACAACATGTATATTGTGTTTTTATGCATCAATTCTTCACCAACTCCATTGAAGGGCAATCTTAAAGATTTTATATGGAAATTGGAGCTATGAAGTGCGCATACATACTGCAGTATAAGTTTATGCTAAATACAAATGTATCGGTATTTTGAGTTATAAGCACTCCAGTTATAATTCGATAGAAAATGCCTCTTGGCAAATGACTTCACCGTCAAAAGAAATTAATAATAGGCCTACTGAATTTTTAACCATGGCTGAAATTTGAAAGCGGCATATTTATAAAAGAACGCTGTTTCTCAGAAAATAATTCTATAGGAATAATTCACAGATGTTAATACCCTCTGGAAATAGGCTTCTTCGAAAAATTGAGACGATTACCATGAAAATTTCGAGAAATGTATTTTAAGAATAAATTATTTTAACTCGTGATTTACATATTCATATTAAAATGGTACATAATTCAAACAATTTTATTCTGTTATAGAAAACATGGATTAAAATGTTGGACATTGATTTTTTTACATATAGCCAGCTTGCACAATTTTTTTTTACAAATTTCTTATCAAAACAGTAGCATTAACAGAATTTAATTGAAGTATATCAAAGTCTACCCATTTTGATAAATATTCATAAATACTATAGAACTTTACATGTATTCAGCTCATTAGCATGAAAATGTTTTTATGAATCGAGGATGATACGTTTTTTAAAAGTTACAATTGTGTTTTAATAAATTGCACAAATTTTGTCAAAAATCAGGAAAATTATTGTTTGCATTTCAGAAAAGTGTCATAAGTGATAACATTGTTAGAATTAAACATCTTATTAATCAACTGTGATGCTTTATCTAAGATCTTGGCTACTCAGAAAATCAAACTGTTTTTAACATGAATATTTTATCTTTAACACATTTCTTAACATGTCACAATTTGGTGCCTTGTGTACATATATGCTTTTAGCATGTTCAATTTTTTAGCATTTTACAATCCTTGCAAAAAAGATACATGTATATATTAATAAAAATGCGTGATATTTTCGTATGTCAATATGTGCATGCACTAAAAAACAGAGGGATATGGGCATGCATGTAATAACTTGTATACTGAACTACAGTATCTATTAATTTACATGTGCCATTTCCCTTAACATATCATAAGGGCTTGTATGCTGCTGTTATTTAAACGATTATGGCATCGTGTCCAAAAAAGATGTTTTTGCCATATCTGCTCACAAATAACTAGGCTTTGATAACACATGAGTACTCATGAGTCATAATGGATATTTGAAAATATTGGGGAGGCAAGATTTATAGGAATGGAGGTGTGTCAAGGGTACGCGACTTCCTTGATGCCACCTTTGATAGTCAAGCGTTAATAATCCGAGTGACGGCAAGGGCCTGAGAAATTTCCGACTGAACTGGAATGAAGAAAAGTCGCATTTCACAGGTGATGGCGGTTCCCCCTATTTTCCGTCCATATGTCCCTTCCCTTTTTTTTTCTTCTTCTTCTTTTGCAGGATGTTTCGTCTATGGGTCCATACATCCTTTTTAGATGTTTCAGTTTGGCTCCTCATGCAAAGCAATCATTTTTTTGCTGAATATATGCCTCGCTGGCTTTCTGATTACATTGATTTTTTCCCTGTATATTGTTGTCGTGATATGCAGGACGGAAATTGATTTATGCAGGTCTATACATGGTCTGTGCGTTTTCAAATTTTTCTGAAAATTCCTATGGCATAAATTGTATGTGAAATATGTCCACACTGCCCCCTTTGCAATTTATATGTCTCCAAAAATATGCAGTTATTCTAAACTGTTTACATCTATAGCAATTAGGAATTAAGTTTTATTAAAAACCCATGTTTACAGATTTTATCTCTAAATTTATCATAATTACCTAAACACATGTACGTGTTGCATACATGTGATACTTCTATCTAACTTTGCATATTTAAATTTAATGTATATATGTGGAGTGTTGGGCACACATACTGTATGTGTATACAGAAAACCACATGTGTTTTTGAGGTGTTTATAAAAGTTACCTATTTTTCAAAGGGTTAAAGACCCCTTTGACCTATAGATAAAGGCATCATGCGTGTGTGTGTACTCAAATAGTGTCACAGAATAGTGTCCCAATTGGTGTCTACCTACCTGTAAATCAGTGCATTTTTTAATGATGTATAGTCTATGAATTGAACATACGGTGCATGGTTTATAATATATAGGAACATGTAGATACTGTGTTCCAAGCATGTTTCTTGGTTTTCCAGTCCTAAAATCACTTTGCGTAATTAATTTTGTGCATCTTTCTGTTGATTCTTGATTTTGGTAATGCATTCTGGATTCTGAAACAATTTAAATTGCATATGTTGATCCATCATTAAACTTTCAGCATGGTTCAAAACTCTAGCATATAGCATATGCTCTAGTTTTTGGTATTTCGAGATGCTCGTATAAAGAAACTGAAGTAGCCTACGCATATTGTCTATGGCAGTATATTTCTTAGAAGTTTTACAATTCAACATTTACTCGACCATTAGGTTTTATTTATTTTTGGATGTTTTGCTCATCGTTACTAATCCCTTTATTTCCTATTAAGTTTTATTAAAAAGCTTAATAATTCAAGCTTGAAGTAGAATGGTATAGAAGCACGCAATTTTATGCAGCATCCATAAATGCAGACATTTGTTTGTATTTCTGGGAATATGCTTTTCCAGCTTGCACCGCCCTTCAAATTGATAGACAGATCAATATGTCTTTCTCCACCTAGAGGAGGCATGGCAAGGGCCTAAAGACCCTTCATTGGTGCGATGTCTGCATTATGAGAGGGGATTTAAACCCTGGGCTAAGAATACATAAGCGAACCATGCATGCATGTGCCTATATATGCTGAACAAATGCCCATCTGCATTAAATTTAGGCTTGACGTTTATTCAAATTTTATTTGCAAATTAAGGACACAATTTGGTTTGCTTTTAAAGTAATATATTAAGATGTACATGTATAAATGCAAATCTGACTGAAATTATGTATATATTATGGTTAGACTTTCTTCACACCACCACATTGATTTTTTGTAAAAAAATGTTGTCTAAAGTTTCATGGATTGTCGTTGCATGCATACATGTATGTTCAAGGGCATGGAAGCTTTGGATTTTTGTAAACTGTATTAAAAATATTTTTTTCTAAAGTTTTGGTACAAATCTTTGGAAACTACATGTCTAAGACCCTTAACTGATTACAGGAATTTAATTAAAAATATATTGCATGCCCTATAGGTGATAGAAATAAATCGAGGACAGCTACAAGTATACATACAAAATAAAAATTACTTTCTAAATTATAATATGACTTTGCTTTTATTTATCAAATGAGGAATTTAATGTTTAATATATTCATCGCTTGGCCGATAGGGGCAGCACGTGTCACGTCAGTCATCCCAATTTTAAAAAAATACATTTATTTACTAAATAACTGGAGGAGTAACATTTTTTTTAAAAAAAATAGGCAGCTGGATGCACCAAAACGTGAAGAATATTCAGCAATTTTTTTCATTAATTTATTTTTATAAGTAATGAAGAAAATGGTACATGTATCTGCATATTAAATTTCAAATAATGTATATGGTTTGCTCCAGTGGTTAATGTTTTCTGTTGTTATTTATTCGATGAACTCGATATATCGCTGTTAATTTAAAAAAAACAAATCTGCCCAAAATATTATTACTGTTCTTCTCAATTATAATAACTTGACATCAAACATTATGATTGTATTGTCAATTATATAATTATTAAACACAATTAAACTTCTTGCTTATTAAATAAAAAAATACTTTCACAACTTATTTTTCAATTTATGTTAAAACCATTATATTAACACGAAATATCACAATCAGTGCAAGAACATGCATGAATAAATCACTGATAAAAGTATGCATTATGTTTAAACAATTTAACGTTTTGGTGAACGTACAATATTTAAAGTATAGCTTAACGTCAAAGTTGTTGTTTTTCTCAACAGGAATTGACACGTGCTTCTTGTATCAGCCTATAATCTCCGAAAAATACATGTATATCATAAAATGTATACATGTTTACGGAAATTCCCAACGAAGACTATACGTGACGTTGCCAAATTTATTTTCCCCAAGCTTAAATTCAATATTTAATAAGGCATGCACGTATACGTGGATAGGTTGAGCATGCCAACCGTTCGTCTTGCCTAACTTTGAATTCATTAACCAAATGAGGTCTGAGCGTAGATATATCGCGGTTCTGCCCACCTGAATTCACCAGAATTCCCAATGGGTTTCTAGATCTCGCATAAATTGCTGAATACATCTTTGATGCATGACGGATTTCCAATTAAAAATGCAGAAAAGTTTGTCGTATATATACAACCTCCACACAAATTAAAAGCGTATTGGAAATGAAATGAATCCTCTCTTGGGAATATGCGGTCGCATTGCCTTATCAACCATGTGTATATATAACTGTATGCATGCATGGCGTCAAAAAACCATATAGGCGTGCGTAACAACTACATGCATGCGGTTGGATTTCAGCAACCATGCATGCATGAAGTACCTCAAATTCGGAAGCATGTAACTTATGACCAAGGCTATATTTCATATGACCAGATCATAAAAATTCGACGTTTGTGTTCAAATTTTTTTCTGAATAAATATGAAGAATATTTGCTTTATGCAATCATCTTGCTGATATTTTTGAATATATAAAATCATCACGATTTAGTATGGTTTACATGGACTTTAATGTGTAGGTTCAAATTGTGTAAGTCATGTAGGGCCTAATTACCTCATATTTGATATATAGACAGATTTTCATTCACTGTACAGTCTGTTATATAATTTTGTTTATAATGTATTCGTGTATGTAAAGTAAATTTTGTAATTGCATGTTTGAATCATGTTTTGAATTTTATTAAGCGAATTACACTTGCATTTGTACTTACAAGCTGTATACAGTGGAAATCGCTTATAACGATCTTCAAGGGCCCTAAGAAATCAAATCGTTATATCCATGTTTTGTCGTATCCGGATTAATGAAAAAAAAAACACATTTAATAACAATAATAATGTACTTACATGTACCCAAGTTTAAAATTGATTTAGATATATTTATTAAATATTTTGACTGAAAAAAAAAATGGAATAGCATACAATACAGTAATTAATTATGCCATTTTGTGTAGATAAATCTCCTGGATATTTAGGAAAAAGTTAAAACATTTTTATAAAAATAGTGCAACCGTTTATCTAAAGCTGGAAAAATTATGCTGCATAAATCTTGTATACCATATATTGAGAAAATGATTATTCAATAATAAAAACAAATTTATACAGTTAATTACTTTTATTCATATATTCTATAAATTTAAAAATTGAAACAAATATCAGCAGTGAAATATTTAAATGGAATTATTAAATTTGACATAAATTTAATAAAAAAAATTAGAACTTTTGCTTTTTTTTGTTTCGTTATAGTGAAATCAAAGTTTTGTGTAATAAGATTTCAGATAAAAATACAATGCAACTGTAAGAATGTAAATCATTTTATCATTACATTACAAGTGCATATAGGATATGCACTTAGAAAATCTCAGAAAATCTCAGAATGAAAGGACCGTTTTTCGTTTCAAAATGGGATCACTATGTCCGGATTATCGTTATATCCGACATCGTATGCAAACAATATTACTGTACGTATACGATAAGAAACCAAACGATAACAATATACAAACTCGTTATACCCGGAATATCGCTGTATCCGGCATTGTTATAAGCGAATTCCACAGTATTAACTACACAAAAAACTCACACATTTCAGCAGAAAAAATCTATTAACATGCAATCCTCAAATTAATTTCCATGCTTTTCATGAAAATTTTCAAAAATTTCAGTATTTCCTATATTACCCTGCAGATAAAACATGATTTCTCTTGCAATGTGCATCAACTGTAGGTCTATATTTCCAAGTGAAAAAATGCATCAGTTTTTGCTCTTCCTATTAGCAGCATTAAAGTCAATGATGAGTGAAACCTCATTAGGCCAGGAGTGATGAGCAATGCAAAAGATAAAAAACGAAAAAGCGAATAATGAGATGGTGGGGGGAAAAAAAAGCCTAATATAATTATTGCACAAAATAAATTATGGTAGAAATGCTATTTTGCAGTCTATATAAGCTGCTCCTCCTAGATTTTCAATCGTGTGTCGAGTGTTATCGAAGGGGCTACCTTATTTTCTGTTGTGTATCCATCAGTGCACATTGGATCAAATTTGAAGCCTATCTCGTCTACGGTCCTAACTCGATCCATTGCGTTGCAGCCGTGGAGAATATTGAAATCTTCTAACCCTAAAGCTCACATGTGGCGAATCCTGATTTAATTTCGTCGTAATTACGCTTAAGTAAAATTGCATTTGCCACATCAAGAGGTAAACCAATAAATGAACGCTATGTGTGTGTATGGGGCTCTTGCATTTGGGAAATGCACTGCTACCGAGATAGGACTCGTCAGGAAATTAAAGCATAGCTGCCTATAAAGGGATCCGTTGAAGCAAAGCGGAATTATCGTTAGCTTAATTGTGTTTAGTCAACAAGCCATTCCCTGAAGCGTTCAGGGAAACCTGCAGCCTGTATTGCAGATGGACCCTTTTTCCCTGTAGTAGTATAGGCCATGGTCAAATCTTATAGGTTTGAATGTATACCTTCATGCCCCATATCGCTATATCAACCATTTATGATAAAATCCCTTCTGTTTCATTTTTAGTTTGCACCTTGGACAAGAATGAGAACAGTACCATCCATAAAATCCATTTGAATCATCTCAGATCCTTCTACATGAATCTGCATTGGATTCTAGAAGACAATGGGGAAAATGGGAATTGTTTGGTAAGCAATATTTTATCAAGATCTTATGATTTTTTAAAATACAAAATTTGAACTGTTGAGCACCTTGGAGGATCAATAAAACTGTTACACATTTTCAATATCATCTCAATATTTGCATGAACACATAATGCAGGGTAAACATGGTTGCATAACATGCTCTATTTTTTTAATAATCCTAATATTCTTTAATTAATGTTATCTTGTGTATAATATTTTTAATTGCTAAGGTCAGCACTGCTGCAAATATGAAGGTAAAGTACTGGGTTCCCCTTCTTGACCTGAAAAAACATGAGATGTCAGCAAAAATCGTCAGATCTGGAATAGTCAGGGTGATGTGATTTTTTTAAATAAAAGTCAGGGAGTTCGACATATTTCATTTATAAATCGGAATCTGATATCAAGCCCTTTCTCATGGCCAACTATCACAAAAGTCAAGAAATGGCACATGGGAAATTTCCGTTTAAACTTATAGGTAAAAAAACATTAACATCTAATTTTAATTAAATATGATGTTTAATTCAGACATAGGGACATGATAAAAAAAAATTGTTTTAATAGTAAATTGTGTGATCTTGGTCAAGTTGAGTTTGTAATTTACTGAACAACTGCAAATTAATAATTACTTTATAGTCATCGAGCCATTATACTTGTAGGTTGTGATATTTTTTTTAAATTTATAGATGGAAAATTGTTTTAAAATTGGAAAAGTCAGGGAAAATTGTTTTAAAATTGGAACAGTCAGGGAAAATTGTTTTAAAATTGGAAAAGGCAGGGAATTAAGTTGATTTTTTTTTCATACCATAGGTCCATGAGTATAATTTGATTTCTGTTTGACCCCGTGCACCCCGGGCAAAAACGGTGATTAATGCCTCGATAAGATCAATCCTTCGATTAATCGACACTTTGCAAACTGAACAGTGGCGCCATCCATGTTCCGCACTGAACCTACACCCTATTGTAGGGCTGTATTGAGTCCGTTATAGGGGGCGTTCCGGTCTCCCGCTGTGCTATCTCGATCATGCATATTTTTTTAAAGAGTGTCACTTTAGGTCCATGAATCCAGAACAGGGAGCCACGACAGGAGGAAGTGCATTTTGGGCCCCTGATGATTGATTAAGTCTAACTTAAAATCAATGGGTCAGCCTTTTTATTTTTTGGGATCCTAACTTGGGTTCCATCGCATATTTTTCGAGCTTTTCATTTTGACAGGCCCGAGAACAGCTTTTGGAAATGACCCCCGTTAGGACCACGCCCCGTCGCCAGGTAGTCCCATAACAGGCACTCGAAACCTTTTTGCTGGACTTTTAGTGTCTGGCAGTGCGGTTTTTCGAAAGGGCCCCATATATCCTAACCACGTTTAGCTTTTGCAAGTCCCATTGTCAGACCTTGTTAACGTAGTACTCGAGTCGCGATTCTTCTCCTGGACAGCTCAAGTAGTTCTCTACCAACTACAATGCAATATCCAGGTGCAAAGCACCGGTATATGGGCGGAACTGGAATCCCCTAGTCTAAGTCATTAATTTAGCAGTGCTTTCCATTCATTTTCCCCGACTTTCAAGTTCATCCTTTGCCATGTGTCCACTTGAACTCGTCCTGCCCACTACTCTTCATGCGTTTTTAAAGCGACGAGGACGCCATGATGGACGACCTAAGAGAAAATTGTCCTGGATTTCTAAAGTGGTTGTGGTTGATCTGGGGCGGGTCCGGATCCCTTCTTGGGTTCTTAAGGTGCGTTTACACTGCACGAAAATGTAAAACAAAAACTGTTTCACAAGACGATCTTAAGCTGGGTTTCTCACCAC
>JAQGCC010003454.1:0-15352 GCA_034698905.1 Xestoiulus laeticollis
AAGTGGTGAAATTAAGGTGCATCTTTGCATCTTATTTCGTGGACACTTAATTTAAGATGTTTTGATTTGCAGTGTATCGAACAAGCATTCGGTGCCTAGAGATTCGGCCGAATCTTTCGATTATCTGACTGATAATATCGAAAGAGCACTTATTAAAGTCGATGCAGTTATTTAAAGGCTGTGAATAAAGCAACGATTAGTGCTTAATCTCCATGTTTCAGTCATGTTAATTCCCTGTAAAACCAGGTGAATAATTGCTCAGCATTCAACTAATGTCACAACAGAAGGATGCGTGATTTGGGCTAACCGTGATCTCAACTCCGCATTAGCACGTCATTCGTAAAATGTTGCTATTTTTTGTGTGTGGTGAGGAATGTCGAGGAATGCACATTTTTGTTATATGCATCTACGTTGATGAATGCTTTGGGTTGGGCTAAACTACTGTATGGTCCATGCTCTCGTAGCTGGCTTATAGTCTATGTTGTACAAACGGGCTTATTAATTTGCAGATTATGTGTGGACTGCAGGGGCTTTAAGCTGGAACGCAATATAAAGTGTGGCCACCGTGGAATTACTCGCCCTCGACGATACAAACCTAAGCCTCCAATGCGTCGCCATTGGGGTTTCCAGGAATAAACGAGCGAATTCCCTCGTGTGTAAATGACCAATTAGTTTTACTAAACGGACGAAATAAATCCCTCCACGTATGATAAGATGGACACGTTTTTCTGTCGCCGTGATTTCGTCGACTTGCCAATGCTTTTGCATGGAGCCGACCTTCTTTATAACAGTTTAAAACCACGGCTATATAGCAATTGGTCAACCTTTATAGGATCACTGACCATTATCAGATGGCTAATAGAATTGAAGAAAACCTGGGGGGGTTTCAATCGGGGAGGATCGGAACCATAACCTCACAAACACAAACCCACTGCTGCAGTGCAGTGTGTCATAAAAAGACGCAAACGGAATTGCATTGCGGCTTGCGGCTTAACGAAGAAAACATTGGGGATAATTATTAATTAAGGCCTTGTAGACCTCACGGCTGAGTGAGAGGCTTTTTCATGTATTAGTAAAGAAATTTATGCCGCTAGCTTTTTAACGCCCCGAGGAGCTTGTCCATGTTGGATAGTCATATCGATTTCACAATGTGTAAACTCTGTACAAATGCTTACGTCATTATTATTTTACTGAAGCAGTATAGCATGCGAAACATTTGAACAAGTTGACAAATCTTGAATTGGCTGAAAGACAGAAGATAAAAGCCTAACTTCCAACCCCTGGTATTTTTGTATTTTGGCTTTGGGTGTCAGCCATGTAATCATGACAGTGGCTATTTTAATTTAAATTTCTCTAAACAATGTGGGATCGCGTTAACCTAATGAAATTGTCGTCTTCCATCAACCACAAACCCATTAACGTCGTCCACACGCATGCGCATTGGCAAAACAAAAAACTCGGAGCTACCAATGTTGTCAAGGTTAAAGGAAACCTGATCAAGCCCTCTACTGTACGTGTATAACAGGCTTCAGTCGCTGCTGACATACATGTACTAGTACATGTGGCTTAATTTACGTTAATTTCACGTGGCTGAAATTTATAAGTTGAATAAGCCCAGTGGAATCTTAAGATGTTTCATTCTCAACACGTGTTCAGTATAGGCATATCGCAATGGCGCTTCATTTAAATGCGAAGTGGCATACAAAATGCATTGCTTTCACTTGATTTCTGATTAGGAAAAACCCGTTATCCTTCTCGAATTTGGCTAGGTCAGCGAATTTTATCCACCTGGCGCGCATGGGCACAAATATTACTTTACCAGGAATTTGTTCGATTTTTATTTCGACCAAGACAAAATTGAAATCTTGACCTTGGATATATTACTTCACGCACAGCTTTGGAATAATCTACTTTCATTATCAATCATTTTCACTGATTCTATTGTATGAGTATATTCAATTAATAATAGAGATACTAGTGTATACATTTAGCTGCAAGGTCGATTTGGTGTTACCTTTACGATTCCGTGCCATAAACCTGTCATAAGCTGTCTTACGTTCAGTTTGATATCAACGTTCGAATCTGTCGATTACGTTCGCGTTGAATGTACATGTAAGCCAGCTTATGTCAGATTTATAGTCGTAAAGGTAAAACCAATCGTCCTTGCAGCTATATCTCGCTATTGGCTATTTAAGCACTTTGCTATTCTCAAAAATGACGTGAACGATGTTGTGATTTATCGGCTAACCGTATTAGTGACCACGTCCATACATTTCTATTATCAGCCTTATTTTCATATGAGAAATTGTTCTTTCCAAAATAAGAATTTCACTTTTAACATATGTATACATTTCGTAGCAAAGGGAGATATAAATTGTCTGTCAAAAATTCGATACACGTTATTGTTGACGTCATCGGAACACCAAACCTAGCTACTACCCCCGGCATCTCCGTCATTAAGCCCTAGCTTTTTCTATACCCCTCGGCTGTTGATGTAACACAAAATTGGCCTTGGATATATACATAAGAAAATTTCGAATTCAAATAACAATGGCAGTGTTCAAGACAAAGAAGAAAAAAAAAGCAATCAATTTGCAAACAACTCGTTTCTTTTCATTTTATTTTCCATTTCTGTTTCTTTTTCGCTTCGCTTTTCTCATTAATAATTCGGTTTTCTAAACAAATGTTTGGAAACGTTCCGGAAAAGCAAAAGTGGATGAAAAAAAAAAAAAAAAAAAAAGACGAGCCAACAAATTAGATAATTCTGCGACAATAGTTTTCAATAGCGCCTATTGTTGTGCAAATTTTGTATCTTCCCTTCTTTTAAAATGTTATTTCGCAAGCTCGCTTTCTCGTAATAATACTGCCATTTAGGAAGTAAAGGGAAATGTAAGAAGAGGGAACGGAGCTTTGCCTAGCGTAAAGTTGATTTTAGTTGCGGAGCGGATCGTGTTGAGCTAGGCCGAAATCCCACGGGAGCCGTTTTCCAAATGCATTAAACGGTAGGCTTGGCTTGGCTCCCATTGTAAACAAGGTGCTACCCAAAAACAACGACTCCCCATAGGGGGAATGTATTTACACGAGTTTACTGCGGCGATATTGCAACGGTCCTCCCCCCGTCCCTTGCACACGTAAAGCAGATGGATCGTGATCATGGAAGGAGACGATATACAAAGGGAGTGGGGTTATGGATCCGAATTTAAAGTTAAAGGTCGTCTATATACTGCTGTTTTCTAATAAATATGAATTCTTGTACTTCCGGAGTTATAACCTTGCCCTTGGCTGTAGGCAAACCTATATAGCTGTTGGTGCTATGATGGTTTGCCGTCGCATATCGATCTAAGGGGCAGCTGAGTAGCCTACGCCCCAGGCCACACGAGGTTGGAAACGCGCGTTTGGCTAGTCTCAAACAAGGCTTTTAATTATAACGGAATTTTCGCACGAGATATTGATGTGCACATTTTATAATTCTAGAATTTAAATTAAATTCGATGCCCTGTTTGAGGCTAGCCAAACGCGCGTTGCCAGCTATAGTGTGGCCTGGGGCTTAATGTAAGTTTGAACGGATACACTTTCGTGCAAGTAGGGATTGACGGCTGCATGAGGGTGAAATACGAAATTGAAAATTGTTTTAGACGTCTGAAGCGCCATCTATTCTAAATTTAATCGGCGAATACTGAAGTTAATAATTTAACTAGCCGAAGCCAATATCCTACAAGTAGCGCACAATATTGGATCTCGATTGGCCGAATATTGGAGCTAAGTATAGGTTAAATTGGCAAAAAGTGGCCAATATAAAACCTATAATGCATTAGACTGATAGTGGTCCAAGCTTACAATGTGATACTGGGCCAATATTGCGCTCTTTATTTTGCATTCAATAGCGGGATAGCTGTATTGGCCCAATTTATTTGCCAATGTTGGTTCAGTAACTTCTTGATACAATAAGAGGACCGATATTGGACCTAAATCTATCCCAATATAGGTCCATTTTTTGTAATCAATATATTGTCAATAATGGTAAAATGTTAACTTTGCAATATTGTGCCAATATTGAAAAATGTGTTTTGCCTATAATTGGCCAATATTGAGTGCTTTCTGGGTAGGTTTTACTCGACTTAATATGTGCATGTAGTCCTAATTCTACATACGGAAAACTATATAATTATATTCCGAGAATGAATCATGTTTCATTCCTTGAAACGATGCCCTGCAATGTATGTGCGCATAGCTGTTTGTTCTCTTACGTGTAAATACCTTTAAAACATCGCTATAATGCATACATGTACTTATACATGTACTTATGGACCTTTTGTATGGTTCTTCTCGAGTCCACCATGCATCACGTAAATACAATTGATGCTCTGCTGCATTGGTTATTCAAATAATGATACTGCGCTATTGGCGGCATGCAGGTAACTTCCGATGTAAATTGTCTACGTGTATAATGTATATTGCCATAATTTACGTTTTGTATTTCCTTTAAAAATGGATTCTTATTAGATAGGACAAGCCTCATTCTATTTATTCCTACTTTTTCAATACATGCACTGACGTCAAAGGTAAACGCAATGACAACGCCCCTAATCAACTCAAAAAAAAAAAGCAAAACCATGCAACATGCACATCACCAGTCCGGACGTGTAATTACATGAACAATGCAAAGCCATATAGTATATTATTGCGAATTTTGGCATACAAGTAAATTTTGCACAAATATGATCACCAAATACATGTATGTATCCATACATTTTATATAAATGTATACTGATATATGCATTCATATGTATACATGCATACAACTGTACTGTATGTTCCATATTAATTAATACCACCTCCTTGAAGTCTGTAACTTGGAAAACGAACTTATATAGTGCTTAATTGCGGCAATATACAAAAGTCATGTATACATACTTGTACATATATCTAAACTTTTAATAAGAGCTAGCTAAACCATTCTTTTTATAATGTACATGTATAAACTAAATAATATATGGCATTCAAACTATACATCTATAGAGACAAAAAATGTCAATGTCTCACTCTTGATGCAGTGTCATTTATACTATTGCTACATAATCTCGTGAAACCACGCAGTGCAATGCCGTCACATCTTTGAACAGTTTGAACCTCAGAGCATGCTATTTTCTAGAAAACCTCAGGGGTTAATAGTCTAAATGGAGCCCAACAGTCCCATTTGCCGGTTTATATTTTATTAAAATTGCGAAATAACAAAATGCAGCTGCCATAACCGAATGCGAGTTGGTTTCATGATTTTTTGCCAGTCTTAATTAATTACACGCATTATTTTCACGTTTTAAAAGGGCGTTAAAATCTTAGCACAACAAATTAACGCGCCACAGACCCCCTATTATTGTAATATAGTTGTAAAGCGTGGTGAACTTCTCGTGAAATGGCTTCTTGCGTGTTGGCAAATAATTTAAGAGGCAACATTAAATGTTTAGGGAATGAAATGGAAGTTTTCCGTGCTTTCGCCATCAGCATCAAGCACGGAACTAGCCGCAATTTCCTTGCTGTTTGGATTTAGTATATTTGCGGATTTTGAGGGATTCCTAGAAATATTCATGATACGTATACATTCCAGGAAATGAGGGCATTATAAATCATAAATTTTTATAAGATACTGTATTTTGAAACCAATTACGCGAAGCAAAATGTATATAATGCGTAAATATGTATACAGGAGCCTTCTGTATGTACAGAACATGTATGTGGTAGTAAATATTACTGAAGTATCACATCACAAACACGGGCTTTTGCAATTATCATTCATGATTATATGTTAACCATGCGTGAACGGTAAAAAAAATTGCGATAAAATTCTAGCGATAGATTTTGTAGGAAGAATAAGTAAGGTATATCGAAAAATACTATTGTAAACGAGGAGCTTTGTGATCTTTTATTATGTTCCCTTATAAATATAAAAAAAATCCTGCAATGCAAATCAAAACATCCTAAAAGCTGTATATATAAATAAGACGATATATGCATCTTCACAAGTTAAACTTAAATCATGGTGCAAGGTTTGAGACAGATCCTACCTTTGGTATATAAGCTATGCACACATTGGGGAAACTTAGCCACGATAAGTTTTTGATTACTTGACGGAGGCTTAATTAAGTATTGTACGTGGCGTCTATATATTAGCTTTAATTTCACATGAAATTATGGGTAGGCAGACATGTTGAGTTGTGTCAGTCAAACAGGTAATTGGCTCCTCTCAACCACCGTCACCACCAACTTAGCCAAATGTGTCAAAAAAGCGATAAGTTTCTGATAGTGATAGGTAAAATTATTCAACAAACTTTGACTTGGTTCGCAACTTCGCATCCGATCCGTAAACCTATAGTAGACCGATAGTGTTAAAAAAACTGAAATATACTTGAAAAATTGTATACGTGTACAATACACTATATTCTTGGTTCAGTGACATGGCGGATTCCATCAATATCTAGGATCAATGGCTGTACCTGTTCTCATAAAGGTCTAAGGTAGGCAAACACGTGAAGCAATGGTACACGTATCATTGAATAGATATATTTTGTACGTGTGATTATAATTAGTAACCATGGTAACATGGATATATGTCTAATACGAACCACTCATCATGAATTGAAGCGTGCGTGCCAACGGCCGCCATTTTGGATTTTCGCATTCTCCGCCCATAGCTCGTTTCATACTGGACATTATAAACATGTAGACACAAAGTGCATTGCATTCCTGCATTAGACACGAATAGTTCGGGCACTTGTTTTATGGATTTCTACAATGACGTGTTTGTGTGTTTTGCTACATTTTACTGGTTCGGCCTCCGTGCAATTAAGCTCGGGGTACAATCAAAGGGAGACATATTGCATGTGAACAACATATGCCAGAAGTTTCCAATAATCAATATTACAACTCCGAAATATCACAAATAAGCAACATTCTATACGCTCTGTAGAACAGGTAACTCGCAGCTCTTCAGTCATAACCTTTGCCCTTTGTAAATATTAGGTAACCGTCAAAGCACCGTATTAATATTTACGTGCACGTTTTAATAAAACAAACTTAAAAAATGCGGCAAAATTATTGTTATTAGCAATGTTAGGGGCCTTAGCATGTTAATTACGGTTGTTTTTCCGATATTTGAGAAGAATAGGTTTAGTGACCACAATAACTATTATTGGGTAATAATACTTTTTTTTTCAAATGAGTTCGATATTGAGCAATGTTATCTTAATGTTTTTTTCTAAAATAATATCATCTGTGTTCCAAACATATTACTTCTTCCGGCAAAGTAATTTTACTTCAAGCCAGCAACATCATGTATACAACAAATCCAGAAAAAAAGAGAGGAAAGTTGCAAGATATTAATCATTAAACGAATACTGCACTCTTTCTGATTGTTATTATGTAGGATTTACACAAGACATCTCAGTATACAAAACAATTTTGAAATTATATAGCACTAAACATATATAGGACAGCATCGATCCACCACCATATTTTTTAATATGGTCGAATGTGTATGTATGACTTACTCTTGCATTTTGATTCCCCTTTAACTAACAAAAAAAATGCGTTAGGCCTGCAAAAAAAAAGCAGGATGCAAATTTATAGCTTATCTATTGTAAAAGGATCGAAAAGGGTCACACGCAAGTGCTGTTTTATTGGCTAATTGCGGAAACTATTAATAAATTGGGACTAAATCAAGCTGTATAAATTCATTAATATTACAACGTGGTTATCATCGATTCATCCGGCCACTATAAATTAAACCTAATCCGGGGTTTATTATTTTTATTCCATGGCTCAAAGTTGGTAACCAGAATCAATTAATCATCTGATACCGGTATTTTATTTGCCTGATATTTTAATAGTGAGGGGAATCCCCTATACAATTGTACACAGCACAAAACTATCAGAAAATGTTAGGTGCGAGCACTTATAGAAATTCCTCTAACACCCGGGGTTTATTCGAGACCAGGGCCCATTTGCAAATACGCTCGTAATCGACCCGTGGTTTTTTTGGGCCTGGACATTATTCGAGTATACTGACGGTATTGTGTACATGTATTTCCTAATAGATATAGCTATCTAAATTGATTTCGCAGTTTAGAATAAATTTTTAAATAAATATATACAATTTTAAATTCATGTGTATGGGAACTACATTTATATGAAAGTTGAAATAAGCACTGCTTTTATTACTGGAATTAACCAATTAGCCAACAGTAACGATATTAGTGTACAGTAGTAATTAAATAATTAGTTTCATGGATTAGCTTCATGATACATTATACATTATACAACATCTTAGATTATTGTCATTTTTTATAATTTTATTTCAAGTTTGAAGCGTTAAATATTAGGTCTAGTAATTGGCCAATGCTAAATAATTTGAATATTAATCCGATTCGGCGAAAACAATCTTACTTCAGCTTGTCAAATATACGTAGTTTGTGATTTGACACTAAAATAAGCTTGGCAGTCATATCGGATTTTATATATACATGCACTGCATGGTAATAAATATATCAAAGTATGCATCAACTTTTTCATTCTTTGATGTCAGTCATCCGCATCCTTCTGACTTCTCCTTCATGACATGCACTTTGTCAATACTGCCACTCTATGAAATGTCAAACTTCAGCTATCATAAACACAGGATATAAGCCATTAACCTTTGCGACCACGAGCTTTTAATTAAGCAAATTCGGATGATTTGGATGCTACAATCAATAATCCAAATGGATATAGTGACTCCATCTTTAGTTTTTTATTGTTCTTTCTGTTTTAATGAAGTAAATTTATAGATTGCAGTATGCGTAACTAGTTTTAAAAAATGTCTGTTTAATCATTTACATCTTGGTAATTATGCACGCGTTCATTTGCGAGGGTATTCGCACCGAGCTTCCCTTTTTGTCGTCACTGATGTTGAATTTCTATTGAAGATATGATATGCTATTGTTACATTTTATTACAACTGGGAATTGGAGATGCACACTTCATACACGCACATTAAAGAGAGCAGTGGCAAGTACATGTTTTGCATTAGTTATTGCACCTTCTAGCGATCCCTAGATAGTTTACATGGATTTGGAATGAAACGTTTACTTACCATTCTAACTTACTGTATCTTATCAAAGGATAACATCATTATAATGTAAGACTTCTACATTGTCCATTTTTTAGGGTAAACGATAATCACTCCAATTAATTTTAAACATTTCATTCGTTGAACTTGTTTTCATCTTTTAGAAGTTTAGAAAATTAATTTAAATAACATCTCTTTGTTAAGATTAATTTTAATGCAATTTAAAAAATAATAATATTCATTTAAATAATAAGTGTAAAGATTTTTTTTAGAGTAATAATTTGTTTATAAAAATCCAAATGACGCTTTATTTTTCTCTGCAAATTGCAAAAATATAGTTCAAGTGCCACTTGTAATTGCACTATACACAGTTTAAAATGGTAAGCAGCAGTTAAAATTTCCGTGAAATATAATCGTATGTAATATCGTCTGAAAACGGTAATTTTGAAACTAGATATTTTAAATGATTATACATTTGAAATGTCATGCATAAAAGTGTAGAAATATAACTTACTATTTGTTATGTCTATATTTTTATTTTTGATAATTAAGGGTTAACCGATGGAAGAACCAAAAAGTTACAGATGAAAAGTCCTTCCCAATTAGCTGTTCAACAAAGGTATTCATACATTGCATACAATGTATTCGATTAATCTCATTTCTTTTGGTCATTTATATACTTCCCAGGATTATCTGATCAAAAGCAGAATACAAGACTCGATAATTCTCTCTTTTCATGAGATGATGTTCTCAGATTTTTAAAGCATGTCTGTATACTATTGATGCATGGGACGTTTCGTTACAAGCAATGCAAATTGCATGAGCTTAGTTTTCGAGGAAAAACATGGGCAAAATTAACGATATGCAAACACAGGTAAAATACGAGTGTAGAATCAGTCTAGAATCTCTATCGTTCAACTAAGGTTTGATACTAATTCACATTATTTTCCCTAATGCACCCCTGCATGTATCATTTCTATAGCTGATTTACTTTCTTCAATATTGACCTTTGGCTTATAACTTAAGCATTTAGACGTTTTATGTTTAAAAAAGTATTGACAGCCATCATTGCAAGTACATGTATACAGGTTTCAAAACGCCTTGATAACCTGACTAGCTTTTTACTCATACGACTATTTAATATGTGAAGCGTATCTAAACTTATTTTAATTATAGTTATGAGTTTTAATGTGTAAATACGAGCGACGTGACTTTTAATTATAATGTACATTAAGTTCTTGTGATATACCAGAATAAAGTCAAAGTGGATATTTGCAGAACATTCTAAATCCGATTCTTTGAGCAACAAAACAACAATTAATTAGGCATATTGTCATAATTTTGAATTGTACTGATTTAACTGGAATAAAACTGGAAAGTATTGAAAGTTGGCAATTTCATTTCTGTGAAAACTGTGCTGTTAACATGTTGACACATAATATTTTACATATTTTAGACTAATAAGTGATAAGATCATATATAGCGAGAAATCCTATTGACATCTTATTAAGCAACACATTGAATATATAGTTTATCTTGCAGACACCATTTCATTCTATTCATACATGTATGTGATATATACATGTTGCATTTTATTCAACGTCTGCAAATGTAATTCTATCATCATATATGGCTCCTGGAGTCCTGGTTCAGGTTTAGTTTTGCCGTCAGTTTCCTGGCTGGGTGGTTTATTTTTGACGGTTTTTAGCGCTTCAGACTTAGTCCATACGCATATTTAAGCATTTACTCTCTCAAGAAAAGCCGCTATTTCCAATTGTTATACCCGGAGTCGCCATGGGAACTAAATTTGCCTTCGCACAATCATTTCCTCCTTTTTTTTTCTTCTTCTCTTCTCTTATCTACGTGTTTATATTTAAACTCGTATTGGAATTGTAAACTTGTATGGCCCTTGGGGCCAACTGGGGAATAAGCAGACCTATTTGCATTTGAACTAGTCTTGATTTACCTAAACTATGAGAGCGAGATATTGGGATCTATATAGGGCAATAATAGCATTGTCCAAGTTTACAGTTTCAAAAAAAGGGAAAGTACAACATATTCATGTTGTTGAAACTCTTTATGATGGGCATCAGGAGAGTAGATGAACAGAGCCCAAGATCAGGGGGTAAGATGTTCCCAAGTCACTTGCTAATAGGTTTATTATTCTAATTGAGAAGTATTTAATATAGATTATAGGCTATTTAAATTCATGCACCTACGTTTTCATTGCTACGTATTTAAAAAGTCGAATATAAAAGATTATAATGTAGATAATTTCTATAATGAAACTAAAAAAATCACACTAACTGTAATTTTGTAACAATGGCTATAACTATTTGATATTAAAGTTAAGATATATTAAAATAGATTGGTAAAACCAGAAAAAAACCTTTAGTATATTCATGCTGCTATTAATATATTTAACTTTCATCTTACAGAAATTTTACATCCAACTCTTATCAAAAATGTATGGCAGATCATCTACTAAAATATAATGTTTAGCCTATACAAAATGAAGTTTTAAGGTATAAGGTAATGACGCTTCGAATCCTACTAGGAACTATAATATGTTCAGTTTTAGGCTTTGTTATATATAATCTTCATTTTTTCCTACATGTTAATACATGGATTACATATCCTTCATTTCCTTTCATTTACTATGATAATCTTATCTTATATCATTTTATGAAACAAAAGCTGCAGAAATTCAATGATAAAACCTTGAAGAAAATCTTAAGTTTCTCATATCAGTTCATTGGATAAACTCTGCCATGATTATACCACCTGAAGTGAACTTTTATAAATTTTCCTCTTTAAAAGGAAATGAAGTCAGCACAAGTGACCCTAAGAATAAGGATGCCCAAGAAGAGGAGTTGTCGTGTAGGGAAACATAAGCTGTATAAGCGGAACCGAAATAAGCAGAAGGCTGGCGCGTGTCGTTTTAAAAGGGGTCACAACTCCTCTTTTGGCCTTTACAAAAGCGCCTCGTGGCTCCGTATCAAATTCAATCTGATTGAAAAACACGTGTTTACAAAATAATAAAATGTCAAGCGATTCGGCCGCGCTCTTTTCTGCGAAATAGTCGTCCCATTTCCTTTCTTAAATGCCATTTCCTCATTTTGTTGGTCGTCCTGGAGAATAGGCAAAAATGGGATGAAGGGGAAGCATTGTGATATTTACGGTTGCCCCTGAAAACATAATAGGTGGGCTCATAGCGGTACAATGGAGAACTCTGTGATTGCCTCAAAATAGGGGCAGCGCTCATTAGATACCATTGTCAAAATACGGTTTCCGGTTTAATATTTTGAATTCAAATACTAGAGCAAATTCAAGATCATTAGGAAATATTATTGAGGTTATTCGGAGTTTCAGGCTTTTTTAGAAAATAACTCAAGTAACTATATATAGATTCAGGATTGCACAAGTAAGTTTGTTGTTCCTATTGTTTCTAAATTTAAAACCATCAAAAAATATGTAGGTTTTCAACTTTATTGCAAATAAACAGGAATTAAGTATTATCTATCCATTAAGAATCGACATTACAGTCGTGAATAGGACACTTGTACAAAGACATATTATGTCTGACAGAAATCAAAATCATGCGAAATTAAGTCTCATTCCATTTGCTCCATCGTCATTTATAGATTTCTAATTTATCCTAATGTTTTGCTTAATGGATTTCTAATGACGAATTCATCGTCGTGAGTCATAGTTGAGAAGGCACTCATTTTCTCTAAGTAAACATCGTCAGTATTGATAAGCCAATAATGCTTATGCCTCAAGAGTGGATTTGGTAGACGAGAATTGTACAAGTATAGATCATTAACTAGGTAAAAACATTTAATTTATCCGAGTTAAATTTAGCGTCTCAGTTGCTTCGTGCGCTTTTGAATTTGCGGTTTTGCAGTTTTTTTTAATCTAAATAATTGCTTCTATTTAGTAACGTTTCTTAATGTAGCCTATCGTAGATCAATGACGAGTGGTATTCGCTTTAAATTCGTGGATAACGATTCTGAGCTGTTTTTGTTTAGTTTGTTATAATACGTACAGTAATTATGTTCGGATACTACGATGTCGGATTTAACGATAATCCGGATATAACAATCACATTTTCAAACGAAAATTTGTCCTTTCATTTGCCTATAACGATTTAATCAGATTTTACCCCCTTTTCCCACTAACAATGTGCATATGTGTTGTACTTTTATCTGAAATTTTATTATAACTATTTTGTATTAAATTTATGTAAAATTTAATAATTACAGTTATATATTTCACTGCAGATATTTGTTTATATTTTGTATACAAGATTTTTATATACTATTTCTAGTTTTGGATAAATGCTTTCATAATTTCTTATAAAAATTTTAAATTTCCCCATTAATTACTATTCTGTACGATTTTTTAGTCAAAATTAAACAATAAATTCGTGTAGGCCTACATCAATTTTAAACTTGTATTTATGCGTACATGTAATAATATAATGTATATTATTATTATTATTATTATTATTATTATTATTATTATTAGATGCACATTTTAGTTGTCATAAATCCGAGAACATTGATGTTCGGATATAACGATCTGATTTCTTAGGTCCCTTGAAGATCGTTATAAACGAATTCGACTGTATATTGATATTTATATCGTCAACCATAAATTTTGACGTTACTAATATTTAGAAGCTAAATGCCCCAACTATATGATCAACGATGATAAACTGCAATACAACACCTTTTCAATGGTCATAAAGTATAACGGCGCTTCATTTACATCACGTGTTTAGTGGTGATGTAGTAACGTCGCTTCATTTAGATTACATTGCCTTAACTTCCGTTTGTGGTATACGACTATGCCATTTTTTTATTATTCACTATAAATTTAGTGAGGTAATGCACTTTTATTCATCACTTGGCGTACATGCAGACATCTTTGCTACTGGAAATTTGTTCGATTTTTTTACTTCTAAACGAAATAGAAATGGTGACCGAAAAACAGTTTGCTTATCGCAAAACGATATATATTAATAGAAATTTCAGTGATGATATATACAGTAATTGAATGAGAATTGAAACCACAAACCAAAATGTTATCACATGTATAAAAAGCATTTATTTAATACATTAGACTTTCGAAAATTTTTGGTATTAAATCTCCGGCTTAAATCTGGATTTCAGTTTATGACAATTGCTAAAATCGAAATAGTTATTTGTTGGTTCTGGTTCTCAGACTATATCTCTATACTTTATCTAAAAGATTCTTGCATTAAATCATGTCGTAAGGGAAAAATGCAATGGGTCTTCCTTTATATGAAAACCAATTTCTTTATAAATTATTTCAGCAGTGTACCCTGACCATCTCTTTTCTCGAAGAAACCAATTATTTGAATGGAGTTGAAATTGATTTTCTGTACAAGGAATAAATTATAACATTTAAAACAAAATCAGCGCGTTGGCTGCGGGGGATGAACGTCTAATATTGAAAATGAACGAAGGAATCTTCCATTAAATGTTACATTTTGAGGAAATTGTTATGAGATTTGATCCCCCTCATTTCACGCTATTTAAGCGCTATTTTTTTTTTTTTTTTTTTTTGTGTGCAAATTACGACAGTTACATGTTTAGTTTATCTCGTTACTAACGCACTCTGCCATGAATTATATATCGAAGTATAAGCTTAGGTCCCACTCGTTATAGAAATTCGAAAATGCTTGTTTTCTTGAATGAAACAATGTGCATGGGCGGATTCATACGTTAAAGAATATTAATAGAAATTTATCAATAAATTAAAATCTTCATACACTTCTTTCCATCTTAGTGACTGGTAATTACTAAATAAACATTCATAAATTGAAGTCAAATTCGTTTAATCTTCCCTTTAATCATACACGTAGCAGAAAATCAAAATACACATGTATACATGTAGGCCCTATGTCTTACGAAGTGCATACTGTATGCAGTAAGATATGTATTATCTTGCGATAACTTTCAATAAGTATACTATATAGCCTACTCTGTCAGTGGGGAAACTCAACCATGCACGCTAAGATAAATTTTTACTTATATTTTGATGAAGTATGAATGGGTAAGCCAAACTTGTGAAATTCTGTAATGTGCAATGCGCCAATGATTATGTTGTAATCGCGTGCTTCATCTATTAGCTTTAATTTCACATGTAAAGCCGGGTTTCCACCAAACGAGCATTGCGTTCTCGAACGTTCGCAAACACCGTTCGCAACGAATGCTCGTTTGG